>CAUYPK010043677.1:0-16780 GCA_963574355.1 Loris lydekkerianus
GCAAATCAAAACTACTTTGAGATATCATCTAACTCCAGTGAGACTAGCTTATATCACAAAATGTCAAGACCAGAGATGTTGGCGTGGATGTGAAGAAAAGGGGACACTTTTGCACTGCTGGTGGGAAAGCAAATTAATACATTCCTTTTGGAAAGATACATGGAGAACACTTAGAGATCTAAAACTGGATCTGCCATTCAATCCTGTAATTTCTCTGCTGGGCATATACCTAGAAGACCAAAAATCTCATCATAAAAAATATATTTGTACCAGAATGTTTATTGCAGCCCTATTCATGATTGCTAAGTCATGGGAAAAGCCCAAGTGCCAATCAATCCATGAATGGATTAATAAATTGTGGTATGTGTACACCATGGAATATTATGTAGCCTTAAAGAAAGATGGAGACTTTACCTCTTTCATGTTTACATGGATGGAGCTGGAACATATTCTTCTTAGCAATGTATCGCAAGTATGGAAGAAAAAGTATCCAATGTACTCAGCCCTTCTATGAAACTAATTTATTGCTTTCACATGAAAGCTATAACCTAGTTACAACCTAGGAATAGGGGGAAGGGGGAAATGAGGGGGAGGGATTAGACAGAGAGGGGAGGTGGGCAGAGGGAGGGAGATTTATGGGATTACACTTGTGGTGCACCTTACAAGGGTATATGTGAAACTTAGTAAATGTGGAATGTAAATGTCTTGGCACAGTAACTAAGAAAATGCCAGGAAGGCTATGTTACCAATGTGATGAAAATGTGTCAAACAGTCTATGAAGCTAGTATATGATGCCCCACTATCATATCAATGTACACAGCTATGATTTAATAAAAAAAAGAAATCTCATAGAGAAACATTAATAGATTATATTCAAAAAATTCTGCACATAAAAATAAATGACTATATCGCAAATGGATTAAAGTTAATACTTACAAAAAATATCTTTTACTTATGTGGTATATTCCCTTATTGGATTGGGGATAATGGTTTTGATTTTATTGTGTGCATTTCCTGCAGCCCTCTGGAGAGCCTTCATAGCCGTCTGGGAATTAAAGGCCAATCTTCACCACATGTGCTTAGAAAGAAAAAGAGGGGGAGCTTTTGGGAGCTGTTGTGTGACCAGAGAGGTGTGAGAACAACAGTTTTGCTGCAGGTGTAAGCTCACTCCTGCAATTTTTAAGGATAAACAAGAAAAGACTACATTGCATGGTATGGCATGTAGCAAAGGATATTTATTCTTGACCACCTTATATACACTGGTGGTCACGTACA
Organism: Loris lydekkerianus; assembly: GCA_963574355.1. Classification (NCBI taxonomy): domain Eukaryota; kingdom Metazoa; phylum Chordata; class Mammalia; order Primates; family Lorisidae; genus Loris; species Loris lydekkerianus. The sequence continues at coordinate 1,276 of CAUYPK010043677.1, forward strand.
CACTTTATCTATGATCTCTAACTCTTTCTATCTAAGATTAACATGTGAGAAGACACCAAGTCTACAAATCAGCACAATTTTCTCTGCTTTTTCTTTCTTCTCAGACATGTGTTAACTCTTGAGCAAAGTATCTCAATAAAAATCACAAAGAACTCCTGGGGCAGAAGGGGAAATAAAATCCCTGAAACACACACTTAGTTTGCCTCTTAATAGAGTAATGACTTTGTTCTTCCACAAGGCAGAGACCTTTAGGCCCCAAAGACAATGTGTTTTTAACACCTGTTAACCTCTGGCCCAGATCTCCAGGGGAGAGATTCTAAGTCTATTCACATGTGGGTTTAACATTGTAAATCTCTGCATAAGTGGGCTAAGGAGAGCATAACATCAGAGAAACTGTTCAGGATCTCTGAGTATGCCTCAGGGAGTGCCCAGTTCTCCTTTTGCCTTTGTATTAGCAAAAGCCATTTTTAACCACTTCAAGACGTGCCTTGTGTAGCTAATGTGGGACAGTTTAACCCACAGGAGCTAACCTCCTGGGAGGCAAGGACCCCCAGTTTTGAAAAACTGCACCTGAGTCAAGGACCGAATGCAACCTGGCCCCAGTCATGTCCTGTTATGGCTGGTTTTTGAACCAGATTAGAATAAAGATATGCCCTTTTTGGTCATCTCAGGCTCCTGAGAATATATTCTGCTCTTAGGCTGTTGTTAATCAAGTTATGCAATTATGAGAAAATCATGCCTTCAAGCTACAGTATATAAATGCTGTGCAATAAAGCTGAGGTTGCCTTTTCCTAGTAAGGAAAGGTCCCTGATTTCGCTATTTACTGTGTCTCTTTTTTTCCATCCCCAGATTTTCCTAATAACTTGGCTAGGCTGGTTCTTGGCAAAAGACTACTGATTTTGAAAGGACCAAGCTAACTCCATTTTGTTAAAACTAACTCCATTTTGTCTCACAGCCTTCACTGACCCCACTTTGCCCCACGGCCTTCAATTTGAAGCTGTATACCAAAGGCGATAGGCCACCTGCTTCCATACCAAAGGTGATGGGCAACCTGCTTCCTCCCCCACCCCTGGCTCCAGTATGTCTGCCCTGAGCAATAACGGCCCCAGTAGTAGTAAATCTTTCCCCTAAGCAATCAGCCCAACTCAAACATTGTTTAGGTCCCTAAGCCCCTATCCGCCCCCCCTTTTCTTTTCTGTATCCTTAAAACTGCTCTTCTCTCCGCAGTCAGCGCTTCTAGGCCCTCCTGTTGAGTCAGGAATGAGAAGCCCAAATCCGGGTTTGTGAATAAAACACCTCTGGCTTTTGCATTGGACTTGGTTTTTGCATGATTTATGAGGGGTACCCTGCAACCTGGGCACAGCAACTTGTGGATATTGATTTTATATCTTGAGACATTACTGTGATTTTTGATGACTTACAGGAGTCTTGTGATTGAGTCTGTGAGGTTCTCTAGTCATAAGATCATATCATCAGCACAGAGGGAGTGTTTGACCTCTTTTGGTCCCATTTGGCTGCTCTTTCCTTCTCTTGCCTGATTGTATTAGCTAGAACTTCCAGCACTATACTGAATAGTAATTGTGAAAGGGTACAACTTTTTCTGTTTCCAGTTCTAAGTGAGAAAGCTTTCATTTTTACTCAATTCAGTAAAATATTAGCTGTGGCTTTGTCATAGACATCTTCGATCACTGTAAGAAATGTGCCACTTGTGCCTATACTCTTCAGGGTTCTAATTAGAAAAGGATTCTGAGTTTTATTGACTGCTTTTTCTGCATCTATTGAGAGAATAATATGGTCTTTGTTTTTGCTTCTGTTGATAGGGTGAACAACGATTATGAACTTGCATATGTTAAACCAGCCTTGCATCCCTGGGATGAAACCTACTTGATCATGATGTATGACTTTTTTGATGATAAGCTATAATCTACTTATTAGGACTTTGCTGAGAATTTTTGCATCTATATTAATTATTGAAATTGGTCTGAAGTTCTTTTTAGTTGGGTCTTATCCTGGCTTTGGTATCAGGGGGATGTTTGCTTTATAGAATGTGTTGGGAAAGATTCCTTCCTCCTTAATTTTTTGGAATTACTTCTGCAGTATGGGAATAAGCTCTTTTTTAAAGTTTGATAAAATTCTGATGTGAAGCCATCTGGACCAGGGCATTGTTTTGTTGGGAAATTTTTTATTGTTTCTTTGATCTCAGTGCTTGAAATTGGTCTCTTAAGAAGTTCTGTTTCTTCCTGGCTAAGTCTAGGGACAGGATGTGACTCCAAATATTGATCAATTTCCTTCACATTGTCAAATTTCTGTGCATAGATTTTCTGTTAGTATTCAGAGATAATCTCTTGTATCTCTTTGGCATCTGTTGTTATTTCCCCTTCATCATTTTCACTGAGGTTACTGGAGATTTTGCTTTTCTATTCCTAGTTAGTCTGGCCAAAGGTTTGTCTATTTTATTTATTTATTTTTAATTTTATGAATTATTATTTTTTTTGAAGTCTTTGGCTCGGGCAGAGTTTGAAACCCCCATCTTCGGTATATGGGGCTGGCACCCTACTCTTTTGAACCACAGGTGCTCCCCTATGAATGATTCTTTTGTTTTTAATTTTATTAATCTCTGACTTAATTGTGAATATTTCTTTTTCTTCTGCTATGTTTAGGCTTAGCTTGTTCTTTTTCCAATTCCATAAAATGGATTGTGAGTTAATTGATGTACTTTCTTTCTATTTTTCAGATGTAGGTATCTAAAGCAATAAATTTTCCTCTCAGGACTGCTTTTGCTATACCCCACAGGTTTTGGTAGATTTTTGTCTTCATTGTTGTTATGCTTAAGGAAGTTAATGATTTTCTCTTTTTTTTCTTCCTGCACCCAACTGTCTTTCAGCATAAGGTTGTTTATTTTCCATGACTTTGTGTGGGGTTGAACATTTTTTATTGGATTTGAATTCCATCTTCAATGCCTGTGGTCTGAGAAAATACAAAGTAAAATTTCAATTCTTTGGATTCTGTTGAGAATTGTGTTGTGTACTTAGGATATGATGAATTGTGGAGAATGTTCCATGGGCCAATGAGAAGAATATATATTCTTTATCTTTGGGATGGAGTTTTCTATATATGTCTATCAAGCACAACTGTTCTGGGGTCTCATTTAAATCCCTTATATCTTTGACTAATTTCTGTTTAGAGGATCTGTCCAGAGAGAAGTGTTAAAGTTCCCTGTTAAAATGGTGTTATAGGATGTCATATTGTTCAGATTAATTAAGGTCTGTTTCAAGAATCTGGGAGCATTTAAGATAGGTGCATAAATATTCAGAATTTAAATGTCTTTTTGTTGTATTTTTCCCTTGACCAATATGAAGTGACCATCTTTGTCTTTTTGAATTTAGTTGCTTTAAATCCACATGTATCTGAAAATAAGATTGCAACCCCTCTTTTCTTCTGAATTCTATTTGCCTGAAAAATTATTTTCCAACCCTTAACTCTGAGTTTTGTTTGTCTTTTGAGGCTAGGTCTGTTCCCTGCAGACAGCAAGTGTATGGCTTGTATTTTTTAATCCAATCAATAAATCTATGCCTCTTGAGTGGGGAATTCAGGCATTAACATTTATTGAGATAATTGGTAAGTGTGGTAGCATTCTATTTATCTTATTTTGTGAAAGCCATTCCTTAGTTTTATCTTTTGCATCATTATGGAAGCTAGGTTCTGTCCTTCAATTTTTGAGTGCTTACTTTGCTGTTGGTCCATTGCGATGGTCAGTGTGTAGAACATATTGAACTATTTCCTGTAGAGCTGGTTTTATTGTGGCAAACTTCCTCAATGTTTGCATATTAGTAAAAGATTTGATTTCTTCATCAATTTTAATGCATAGCTTAGCAGTGCATAGGAAATTTTTCTGTTTGAGTAGATTAAAGGTTTATGACCATTGTCTCCTGACTTGAAAAGTTTCACTACAGAAGTCTGCAGTCCCCCTGATGGATTTGCTCATGTTGGTCAATTGGCACTTACTCCTGGCAGCTTGCAGAATCTTTTCTTTTGTCTTGACTTTGGACAGGTTCATTATAATGTGTCTTGGACAAGCTCTATTAGAATAGAGGCAACCTGGGTTCCGATATCCCTTTGAGAGGAGTGTGTCAGAACCTTTGGTGATATTTTGGAATTTTTTATTATAATATTCTCCAGTATGGCTTCCATTCCTCTGGGGCATTTTTCTTCCCCTTCTGGGAGACCTATAACTCCTAAGTTTGAATGCTTCATAAAGTCCCTTAATTCTGCCATTGAACGTTCAACTTTCTCCCTTTTCTTTTCTGCCTCCTTAGCTATCTGAGTTATCTCAAGAACTTTGTCTTCTACCTCTGATATTTCTTTTTCTGCATGGTCTAATTTGTTGTTTATACTTTCTATTGCATCTTTAAGTTCCCTAATTGCCTGTTTCAAATTTTTCAGCTCTGCTATGTCTTTTCTATATTCTTCATATTGTTCATCTTTTATTTGGTTCTGCTTTTGGATTTCCTTTTTGTTATTTTCCAGTTTCTCAGCAATTTCCTTCATTGTTTCCTTCATTTTCTTTGAAACTGCAAGAGCAGGCAACCTAAGACAGGGGCTATGTTTTTCCGCCATACAAAAAACAAAAGAGGGAATTGTTGGGCCCTGCTATGTGCCCGAGGCCTAGTGCAACTTCCCGAGCCTGACTAGAAGTAGATCCATTGAGCTACTTCTGTGTAGCAATGACTCTGCAAGGCCCTGAAACTGCCTCTACCTACATACAGCCAACGTGGTACCATACTATTGGCGCAACCCTGTCACGCACCTCATCCCGTGCCTTCTTTCCCTGCCCCTTCCCCACGCTCTATATAAGCGGCTACTTGACACAATAAAGTTGAGTTCCTGATTAAAACAAACAAACAAACAAAAAAAAAAACAGAAATGAAATCAGAAAGGAAGATCAAAGAGAGGGAAGGAGGGAGGGGAGTGGAGCTTTGGTGTATGCCACACCTTTTGGGCGCAAGAGGGACTTTACCTAAAAAATGTAATCAGTGTAACCTGGTTTATTATACCCCCAATGAATCCCCAACAATAAACAATGAAGAAATGAAAAAAAATAAATAAATAAATTCCCCTTCTGCTATTTCTAATTTTTTTTATAGTTGGAGTCCTCTGCAGTAGCTACCTCATGAGCACTCTGGACTGTTTCTCATGTTCCCAGGACTTTTATGCTGATTCTTCTTCATTAGTGTTTTCTTTTATCTGTTTTCTTGCCCTAATTTTTCTTTCACTTCATCTTGCTCTTTAAGTTACTGTGCATCTGGCCTAAGACTTTGATGGGTCCTTTTGGTACAGGACCAAAAGGATAAAAAGATTATAGAGCCAGAAGGTGGAAAAAAAATTAAAAAAAAAAAAAAGGAGAAAGAGGAAGGAGAGAGGTGTATAAAGGGAATATTTACAAAAAGAAGTGACGCACAAAGAGAGGGAGACAGGAGTAATAAAAGTGTATGGTAAGCTACTTTGACCCACCCTTAAAAACCCGCAACCTCTGAGCATGCTGGGTTGGGTGGTTCCCTTGAGGTCAGAAGCTCATTATCAGCCTGAGCAGATACAGTACCCTACCTCCACCAAACAGATAGGAAAGACAAAATACTAAAAATCAAACAAAAACCAACAACAGAAAAACTTACTGGATAAAATTGGAGTAAAAACAAAATCTCACTGCACCTGGTTCCAAAGAAACAAGGTTTTGTTTTTGTTTTTCTGGAAACTTCTTCTTTTATTTAGTTATTTATTTGCACTTGTTCTTTCTTTCTTCTTTCTTCTTTCTTTTGTTTGTTTTTTAGTTCAAATTAATATGTGGGTACAATTTTTTAGGTTACAATGTTCTCACTTACAAGGTAAATTACGAGTTGTAGAAGAGCCCTTTGTCCAATGTGCATTGTGCACATTAGGTGAGAGCCTACCAAATGCTCTCCCTCTTCCGTCCAATCATCTTCCCTCTCCCCTCTCTCTACTCACCCTTCCTCATTGCTAAATTATTTTTGTGTTTCATTGTTCATATGAACATGTAATTGTTTACATATTGGTTTGATATTATTACTAAGTACATTGGATATTTTTTCCATTGTTCATATACCTTACTAAAAAGAATGTGTTTCAACTCCATTTATGTAAACATAAAAGATGTAAAGTCTCCATTATTTCTTATGGTTGAATAATACTCCATGGTATACATATACCACAGTTTGTTGATCCATTCAAGGGATGATGGGCATTTCAGTTGCTTCCATAACTTGACAATTATGAATTGAGCTGAAATAAACATTCTGCTACAGATGCTTTTGTGGTAAAAAGCTTTTTGTTCTTCTGTGTAGATACCTGGTAATATGACTATGGGATCTAATGGGTGGTCAACTCTTAGTTTTTTTGAGAATATCTCATACTTCTTTCTACAGAGGTTGTATTAGTTTGCAATTCCACTAACTGTGTAAAAGTATTTCCTTCTCTCTACATCCACACTGGCATCTGAAGTTTTGGAACTTTGTGATGTGGGCTAATCTTACTGGGATAAGCTAATATCTCAGATTGGTTTTGATCTGAATTTCTCTGATGATTAAAGATAATGAGCATTTTTTCATGTGTTTGTAGAACATCCATCTGTCATCTTCTGAGAAGTTTCTATTCAAGTCTCTACCCCACATTAAAATGGTGATGCTTGACTTTCTCTTTTTGTTTGAGTTCTCTAGTTATCAGGTTTTTATCATATTTATAACATGCAAAAATCTTCTACCATTTTGAAAGCTGTCTGTTTTCTGTTGTTGTGCTGAATATTTTTAGTTTGATTAAATTCCAGTTGTTTGTTTTTGGTGTTTCTGGAATTGCCAGGATTTTCCTCATAAAGTCTTTTCCCAGACCAATATTTTCAAGTGTTTTTCCCACACTCAGTTTTAGAATTTTTATTATTTCATGCCTTAAGTTGAAATATTTTATTCACTGACAATCAATTTTTGTCAATGGTGAGATAAGCGAGCCCAGTTTCAGTCTTTTATGTGTAGCTAACCAGTTATCCCAGAACAATTTACTAAATAGGGATTCTTTTCCCCAGTGCATGCTCATGTTAAGCTTATAAAAGATCAAATGACGATAGGTTGCAGGGTTCATCTCTAGGTTTCCTATTTCTATATATATATATATAGTGTGTGTGTGTGTGTGTGTGCCAGTATTATGGTATTTTGATCACTATAGACTTGTAGTGTAACCTGAAATCTGGTAAGGAAACATTCAATAATATCTTAGAAAGAAAGCAGTATTTAGTGACACATTAAAAAATTTTACACCATGTTCAAGTGAGTTTTATCCTAGAAATTCAAGGTTGGTTCAACATGCATAAATTCATAAGTATAATACACCACACAAATCAAATATAAAACAAAGACCATATGATTCTCCAAATTAATGCATAAAAATGGCTTTTGGTAGTATCCACCATCCTTTCATGATAAGAACACTTAGGAAAACTGGCTTAGGTGGGACATATGGTAAACTGATAGAGGCTGTCTACAAAAAAAACCCACAGATAATATCATATTGAATGGAGTAAAACTGAAATCATTTCCACTCATATCTGGAACTAGACAAGGATGCCCATTGTCTTCACTGCTATTCAACATAGTAATGAAAGTATAAGCCCTTACAATTAGACAAGAGAAGGAGATAAGGTGTATTCAAATGGGACAGAAGAAGTCAAACTCGCTTTTTGCAGATGACATGACCTTATACCTGAAAAACCCCAGGGTCTCAATTACAAAGCTCTTACAAGTGATCGAGGAATGTAGTAGTGTCTCAGCATATAAAATTAAAACCCACAAACCAGTAGAATTTATATATGCCAACAACAATCAAGCTGAGAACAAAATCAAGGACTACATACCTTTTACAGTAGCTCCAAAAAAGGTGAAATACCTGTGAATTCATCTAACAAAGGATGTAAAAGAGCTCTAAAGGAGAACTATGAAATCCTGAGCAAAGAAATAGCAGAAGATATTAACAAATGGAAAAACATATAATGCTCATGGCTGGGAAAAAATCAACAATGTTAAAATGTCCACACTACCCAAAGCAATCTACAGATTTGATACAATACCTATCATAGAAACAATATTATACTTTGAGAAACTTGAAAAATTAGTTCTTTGTTTCACGTGGAACCAGAAAAAAACCAGAATAGCTAATACGATTCTTAAAAAGGGGTTAAGGTGGTTCAGCACCCATAATACAGTGGTTATGGCACCAGCCACATAAACCAAAGTTGTTGGGTTTGAACCCAGCCTGGACTTGCTAAACAACAAGGACAACTGCAACAAAAAGTAACTGGGCACTGTGACAGGCAACTGTAGTCCCAGCTACTTGGGAGGCTGAGGCAAGAGAATCACTTGAGCCCAAGAGTTTGAGGTTGCTGTGAGCTGGGATGTCATAGCACTCTACTGAGGGCAATAAAGTGGAACTGTGTCTCAGAAAGAAAGAAAGAAAAAAAGGAAGGAAGGAAGGAAGGAAGGAAGGAAGGAAGGAAGGAAGGAAGGAAGGAAAAAAGGGTTAAAGTTTTCAACCACCTGATATAAACTCAGTTGAACTCTGGTGAAGGAGAAAGAGCACTGCAGATTGAGTTTAATCGTGAGAGAAATTGTTTAATCAATCATGCATTTGTAATGAAGCCTCAGTAAAAATTCTGGACTGTAGGGTGGTGCCTGTGCCTCAAAGGAGTAGGACGCTGACCCCATATACCGGAGGTGGTGGGTTCAAACCCAGCTATGGAAAAAAAAAAAAAAAAAAAAAAAAAAAAAAAAAATACATCTTGACACTAAAGCTCAGTGAAGTTTATTCATTAGTGAACATGGTGATGTGCATAGAGGTGACATACCCTGATTTCACATGGACACAGAGAAGGCACAAGAGCTCTATGTTTAGAACAGTGTAGACCTCATTCTATGTGTCGCTTTATTTGACTACTACTGACTTGAATCCTTTATAATAAACTATAGTGATAAATACAGAATTTTCCTCTTCTCTGTGAGTGCTTCAAGAAAATTATCAAATGTAAAGTTATCAATGTAACCCCAAAATTTGTAGCCAGTTGTTCAGACTTCAGTATACTAAAGACCCCTAATGAATGGCTGGTTTCTGACGTGAGGGCATCTCAGTTGGAAACTGTGTCCTTAATTGTTGTGGCCTCTGATAGCTTCAGGTGGTTAGTGTCAGAACTGCATTTCAGTATTGCCCCCATCAACATGTTGACAAGTTCCAAATTTGTATCTTAAGCCTGGACTTCTTCGTTAACATACTTGTACATCCACTAATATATTAGAAATCACACTGGGTGGCTAATGCCCACCTCAAATTTAATGAGTTCAAAATCATGTCCCTTATAAAGCCTCCTAAATTGGATCCACTAAAGTTATTTCCTATTTCAGCTAATTGTCTATGTTTCAAGTTGTTGAAATAAAAAACTTTAGAGTCACCCTTGACTTCTGTCTCACATTTAGCACACTAATAATGATAGTTCTATTTAAAAAAATTCATAAATGGATTACATCTCACAGCCTCCATTACTAAAATCCAAATTTGTTTCACTATCATCTTTTGTCTGAATTATTATAATGGCTTACATAATGAGCTCTCTGTGACTGCCTTTGCTGATTTATAGTTTGTTTTTAACCCAAGAGACAGACAAATTCTTTTGAACACCATTTTAAAAAGACAAGTGTTCTGTCAAAAATAGACTGTTGGTAAAAAAACGTAAAAGCAAGAAGGCTTCTTCATTAAAAAAAAGATCATGTTAAAAGGGTAATTAGTGGGTCCACACCTATTGTGCATCTTAGAAGGGTACAGGCGAAATTTATTAAATGTAGAATATAAAAGTCTGAACACAATAACTAAGAAAATGGCATGAAGGCTTGTTAACCAGTTCGATGAAAATATTTCCAACTGTATATAAAACCAGTGCATTGCACTTTATAATTGCATTATTGTACACAGCTATAATTTTTTTTCAAAAGTTAATGTCATTTTTTGCTTCAAAACTGTAAAATCTTGCTTATCTCTGATTATAGGCTTAATTTTTGGATTGGGCTATTAAAGGCTGACCTCACAATCCTTTAATCTCTCACTTTTCCTCACACTATTCCAGCCTCAGGGGCCTCATTCTATATCTTGATAACTATAGTCATAGTTCTATTTCAGAGTTGTCTGCTACCTCTGCCTGAAATGTTATTCTATAGACACATGATCAGTTATCTTACCTCCTTCAAGACATACTTAAAAATCATATATACAGTCAGGCTTTCCCTGGAGAGATTTTAAAAATTACTTAATCGATTTTCATGGTCCCAATTCCCTGTTTTAATCTGTGGCATAACATATAATACTACCTAATATATGTTAAATTCACATATTTAATTTATTTTTGTTTATATCTCTATTAGAATGCAAGTTCCATCATGAAAGAAACTTTCATTTGTTTTGTCTAGAACAATACTAAAGCACATTATAGGTAATCAATAAATACATTTAAAATGACATATTGAATCAATAAGAAGGGTATTGTCATAAACAAATTGACTAGATAATAAATACCTGGCAAATACGAAATACAGCTTAAATTTAATTTTAACTGTTAAAGCAGTATTTACACTGTTGAAAAATCAATCCTATATATTGGTGATGTGTGTTCTTTTTTTTTTTTTTAACTACTTAGCTTTTTTTATTTTTTTATTTTTATTATAGATAAAAATATGCACCATGGATGTGGCCCGACCCATTACCCTCCCTCCACCCAAACCTCCCACTTCCCTTCCCCTTCCTTGGTCCTTTTCCCATAGTCTTGTGGTATAGTTGGGTTATAGCCTTCATGTGAAAGCTATAGTTTAGCTTCATAGTAGGGCTGAGTACATTGGATACTTTTTCTTCCATTCCTGGGATACTTTGCTACGGAGAATATGTTCCAGCTCCATCCATGTAAACATGAAAGAGGTAAAGTCTCCATCTTTCTTTAAGGCTGCATAGTATTCCATGGTATACATGTACCACAATTTGCTAGTCCATTCGTGGTTGTCGCCCTTGGTAGAGTGCATGGTGTCACAGTTCATAGCAACCTCAAATTCTTGGGCTTAAGCCTCAGCCTCCTGAGTAGCTGGGACTACAGGTGCCCACCACAACGCCGGGCTATTTTTTGTTGCAGTTGTCATTGCTGTTTAGCTGGCCTGGGCTGGGTTCGAACCCACCGGGCTGGGTTCGAACCCGCCAGCCTTGGTGCATGAGGCCAGCTCTGTAACCACTGCACAACGGGCGCTGAGCCAGAGAGCAGGTCTTGCCTCTGGATTGGGTAACCTCCAGGTGTGCCCATTGCCACTAATTCAATCTTTTTTTTTTTTTTTTTTTAAATTTTGCAACAAAGTTTCACTCTGTCTCCCTGGGTAGGGTGCCATGGATCATAGCTCACAGCAACCTCAAACTCTTGGGTTTAAGCAATCCTCTTGCCTCAGCTTCCTGAGTAGCTGGGTCTACAGGTGCCCACCACAATGCCTGGCTATTTCTATTTTTAGTAGAGACAGCATATTGTTCTTGCTCAGGCTGGTCTCAAAATCCTGAGCTCAAGCAATGCACCTGCCTCTCGGCCTCCCAGAGTGCTAGGATTACACTCATTCATTCATTCATTCATCATTCATCATTCAGTAAACTTTCCAAGGCACCTGCTCTTTACCAACCTTGTGCTAGACACAGGCAATATCAAGATGAACGAGCCAAGGTCCTTGCCTTCAAGGCGTTCAGAATCTCTGGAGGAGGCACTCTTTAAACTGGTATTAACAACAGAAGATCTGCCTGAATGCAAGAGGGTCAAGGTCAAAGGGGCTTGACAATAACCATCCGGAGGTCATTATCTGCCAGCCTAGCCTTCCTGGACTGCCTCACCCACGCTAGACCTGGCCCATGCCCCAATCATCTCAGAACATTGATGGAAATAGGACAGTGGCATGATGCAGTGGGAAAAACAGACTCAGAAGATGGGCAGATCTGTTTGAATATGTTTGAATCTCCTTCTCTGTCTTTTTTTTTTTTTTTGCATCTTTTAGCCGGGGCTGGGTTTGAACATGCCATCTCCCACACATGGGGCCGGTGCCCTACCCCTTTGAGCCACAGGCGCAGCCCTGAATTTCCTTCTTAATGGCTGTTGGCCTTGGACAGGTCATTTGACCTCTCCTTCCCTCCATTTCCTCTCCTATAATTTGAGACCAAAACACCTACCCCACAAAGTCATGGACAGGATTAAACAAAATGGCAAATGTCAAGTACTTAGCACGGGTTCCATTAAGGATGCTAGTATTAAAGGGCTGGCAAGATAGGAGAGGGAGGAGGGGCTTAGGACTCTGCTGCTCTCCCATCCACATCCCTCCTGCCCATCCCCCACCCCTTGACATCAAGTCAGCTTGATCTTTTGCACTGGTTAACCAGTTCAGACTGGGCAAGCTAATGAGGAAATAATTGGTGTAAACAATCACAGGATTGCCTTGCATTGTCATGGACCACTACTGCAGTCCTGCAGGGGATCACAGCCCAGCTGTAGGGCAGGCACTTTCCATATGGGGACGCCTGAAATCTCTCTAAGAAACCTATCCTGGCCTCCCCACCCAAAATAGGGGAGCAGCCTGGCATGGCAGCAGAGAGCCTGACAGTAGGCAGGGGCTGTACAGGGGCTTGGCAGAGGCAAGGGGCCAGGTGAGGCAAGGACCTAGGCAGTCCATCTAACCTCCTTAATGGCTCATCAAGCCTCCCGGAAGTGGGCATAATTTCACACCATCGTAACCCTCTCTCTTGCTGCAAATTTCATTTGCACAAAACTCCGGACTTCCTCTCTATCAGGTCAGACAAAGGTGGCCAAATGGCAGTGAGTTGGAGGCCCAACAAGGAGGAGCAGACCCCAAGGAAGGGCTAGGAGAGCTGGCCCCATCCTGCCTCCTTCTTGGCTCCCAAAGGCCCTCCCTCTTCAGCCCAGTTTTTGTCAATGATCAGCTCTTTCCTTAATGAGTGTAATTCCCCTAATTATAGTCTGTAATTAGCCCTGATCCCAGAGATGGGAACAGGAGGAGCGTGTGCTCACACACGCGTTTCCGTGGCCTAAAGAAAGAGGGTGCCAGAAGAGGAGTGAGAGGCCCGATGCCCATGCTGGAGCTGTCTATACTAATGTTGGAGGTCACAGGGATGGGCCCTCACCAGGTCCTCAGTACAGGACCTTGTCCCAACCCCCATCTCACAGCCTCAGACAGCGTAGGGAGGCAGAGGACCCTGACAGGTATCCCCCTCCTCCTCCCTGAGCATTCTTGGCACAGGTCTTGGCCCCCTAAACAGACTCCAGTAAGAAAATAATTCAACAAATTGCAGTGGTGCAGGCTTCCTAGGAATGGTTGTCATGGCAACAGAAGGAAGCTCATCCTGAGAAATGGCACTTTAGCTACTATGGAGTCTGGGGGCTTCATTATCTACCCCCACCTCTTGCCCTTACCTCATGCTGGCCCAATCTCCTCATCTGTGAAATAGGGGCCCTCCCCTGTAAGAATTGTATTAAGAACTCAAGGGGAAGATGCAAGGACAGGCAGGCACCAAGCCTGATATTTGGCTCATGGTCTAGATCTCCCTGGGTGTCAGTTAGCCCCTCAGCCCCCCTCCATGCTGGGTACAGTGCTCCACGCCCTTCTCCCCGCCGCATTCTGGCCTGGGATCTTTCCCCAGGTCATCATGAGTGGCCACCATGGACCACCACCTGGGCAGCCTTGTCTGTAACTGTCAGGTTTCTCTGACCCCTGAGCCCAGGTTTCTACTACAGCTGGGAAAGCAGCTAGGGGAGAGGGGATGGAAAGCAAAGCAAACGGGCTCCAGAGCCAGGAGCATCAAGTCCTTGCTCTACTTCTTACTTACTCTGTGATGAGGACACACAGTCTCTGAACCTCTCTCAGTTTTCCTCATCTGGAAATGGATTAATAACCCTTCCCTTGCCTTCCTCCCCCAAGAATACTGTAGGTATCAAGTAAGAAGAATGTGAAGGCATTTTAGAAGCTGGAAGTGAGGTGCTTTTTTTTTTTTTTTTCTTTTGAGACAGAGTCTCAAGCTGTCACCCTGGGTAGGATACTGTGGCATAGCTCACAGCAACCTTCAACTCGGGCTCATGCGATTCTCTTGCCTCAGGTTTTCTATTTGTAGTGGAGATGGGGTCTAGCTTTTGCTCAAGCCGGTCTTGAACTTCTGAGCTGATCCTCAGCCTCCCAGAGTGCTAGGATTACAGGCATGAATGAGCCCTTGCCCCCAGCCTGAGGTGCTATTGTTAATCAAGATTACACTGCACATACATCCTCTCACTTAATCTCTACAACACTGAATGCAAGATGCACTCAAAATGGGTGGTAAACAAGAAAACTGAGCACAGAAAATGCCAGTAACTAGCCCAATGTGGCACAGCAAGTAGGGGAGTCAGCACTCAAACCCAGGCAGTGTGACCCCAGAGCCTGCCTCCTAAGCACCGCCCTGTACTGTCTTCCAGTCACAATTAGCACTTACTGGATATTCTCTCAAGATTCCTGTGAAAGACAGAAGAGTAGGAATCACCCTCCCACTTTTTTTTTTTTTGCAGTTTTTGGCCGGGGCCAGGTTTGAACCCACCACCTCCAGTATATGGAGATGGCACCCTACTCCTCTGAGCCACAGGCGCCGCCCCACCCTCCCACTTTTACAGATATAGAAACTAAGGCCAGGGCAGATGAAAGTCACAAAACTGAAAGTCATAACACTCAAGTTTTTGGACCCTAGTCTGCCAAAGGCAGATTCTTTCTCTTTTTACACAAAGGCACCCAAAAGCTAGTAGTGCCTGGACTTCTCTTCCTATCCCCCTGGCACCAGTAGGGAAGGTGGCCTTCCCACCTGAAGGTCCAAGTTTTCAGTCTAGACAGTCACCATCCCTCCTACCACCATAAAAATTGTCAGGCACTGTAGCCCAGGCCCTCTCCTTGACCCTGCTAGGCCTTTTTTCCTCACCCCATAGACCCAAGCCAAGATCCCCATTTTTAGCTTAACCGCTGCTTGGCCCCTGGCTTGGGATTTGCCAGATTGTTTTGAGGATTTGCTGCCACCATTTGTTCATACTTGGTATAACAATATCAAAAGCTACCAGGTTTCCCAGAGAAACTTGTCCCTCTCCCAGCTTCAAGGAAGGCATGCCATGCCTCCCCACCCTCGTCTCCATCCTGTCTTTATTTTTTTTTTATTGTTAAATAATAGCTGTGTACATTAGTGTAATCACCTGTACCCATTCTAAGATGCACCATAGATGTGGCCCTCCCCATTACCCTCCCTCCACCAAAACCTCCCCCCTCCCTTCCCCTTCCTTGGCCCTTTCCCCATAGTCTTGTGCTATAGTGTTTTTATTTCAGAATATTTAATATGACCAAATTTTACTAAGGAGAAGACAAACATAAAGAA
>CAUYPK010043678.1:0-41551 GCA_963574355.1 Loris lydekkerianus
GTGAGTGACAGGGTCGGGCCAGTGGCATGGTACCACATTGGCTGTATCTTGGTAGAGGCAGTTTCAGGCCGGGCCTTGTTGAGTCGTTGCTACGCAGAAGTAGCTCGATGGATCTGCTTCTAGTCAGGCTCGGGAAGTTGCACTAGGCCTCAGGCACATGGCAGGGCCCAACAATTCCCCCCCCCTTTTTTTGTGTCTGGCGGAGAAACAGAGCCCCTGTCTTAGGTTGCCTGCTCTTGCAGTTTCAGTCTTACCTGTCATGGGGATACAAACATCAATGGTTTGGTCCCTGTCTTAGGTTGACTGAACGCAGAGTGATCTTACCCGTCTTTGGGTACTATGAATGTAATCCATTGTGCAGCCTCTCCATATCTTGTCTTAGGTTGTCCCAGCTTTGGGAGTCTTACCCGTCATTGGTGCTCTCCCAGAACATACTTGTAACTGACCAGGCCCCATATCCTGAGAAGGGTAACACATCACGCAACACACACATGGGCAGGGATGATAAGTTCATTGGGTGAAAACTCATGTGACTCTTGGGATACAGTTAGTTTTGACAGGGATGAGTAGAGGCAGGGAGGTGATTCTTGGCAGGCCCTGAGAAGGCTAGGAACAACCTCAGGGTACCTGGGAGAGGTCAGAAACCAAAAAAGGAGAGGTGTCCCTTCCCAGCTCCCTTTGTCTATCCATCCTTGGTGAGCTCTTAGCACCTACTCTGCACAGTGAACCATGTTGGGGGCTGGGGTGGGAGTGTACCATGATAAATCAGCCCAAGGGGGAGACATGTGACATGATCACAATAGCTGGGCAGATGGAAGATGAGTGGGGTGTTGGATTTTAGAGGAATAAGGATTCACTTCCCAGAAAGTAAAACACATCAGAAAGTATCTTGCAGAAGATTTGGCATTTTAAACAGGCCTTTAGGGAGGCAGGGACTGGGATACAGGGTCTTGTTAAGAAAGGGTGTTCCAAGGTGGCACCTGTGGCTCAGTGAGTAGGGTGCCGGCCCCATATACTGAGGGTGGCGGGTTCAAACCCAGCCCCAGCCAAACTGCAACAACAACAACAAAAAATAGCCGGGCATTGTGGCGGGCGCCTATACTCCCAGATACTTGGGAGGCTCAGGCAAGAGAATCACGTAAGCCCAAGAGCTGGAGGTTGCTGTGAGCCATGTGACACCATGGCACTCTACCGAGGGCAGTAAAGTGAGACTCTGTCTCTACAAAAAAAAAAAAAAAAAAAAAAAAGAAAAAAAGAAAGGGTGTTCCAGAGAGAAAGAAGAGCAGAGGAAAAATCTGGAAAGAGAATTTGGAAGAGCAAGGAGATGAAAGAGGAGAATAGGAGAAATCAACTTAGGAAGGACCCAAAAGGATCTTGCAGTCCAGGCTAAGACATTTGCAATTTCTCCTGAGAGTAGGAAGGAGCCAAGGGAGACTTTGGAGCAGAGATGATACAAACTCAGGAGCCACCTTGAAGATGAGCCAGAGGTTCTGGGGGCAGGAATCCAGGAGCAGGGGAGAGTTCCTGAATCTGCCTCTTGAGGCTGAAGCTCCAGCTTATGCCTGTGTGCAGTGTGGGAAGGCCCTGTCCTGCAGGAGACCTTGATCTGCTCTAGTTACTTCCATGCAAGCCTAAGAGGAAACCATTAGTCATGGGGCTTAGCAAGGCCACCCAGATGCCAGGCACATGGGATAGAGTGTCCTGAGTAAGCACCAGGTCTAGGCAGTCCTGATTGTCACTCTTTTGCTGCATGGCCTCAGGCCAGGGGGAAGAACAGCGTGGGACTCACAGAGCACATCAAGCATTTAGCCTAGAACATGACATGAAGTCTGGTGCATGTTCGCTGAGTTGAGTCAAAGCTGCACTGCCCTGCTCGAATCCCCCCAACCTCACTTTTGCCCAGCTCCTGCATTCTCTGCCTGAGACATTTCTCCAGCCTTCAGTGTTGGCTTGTAGCAGGCCAGAACCAGCAGCAGTGACAGCCCCTGGAGCAGCCCTCAGCCAAGCCCCAAGTTGGTGTATCAACACCCCAGTTCCCTCCCACTCAGGCTGGGAAACTCTCAGAGGTGTGTTCTGACATGTCTTGCAGAAGTCCCCACTGGGCTTGGCTTCCTCTGTGCTTCCCTGATAACCCTCCCTAACAGCTGCCTTCCATTCTCTGTCCCATTTTCCCACTCCCTTATGTTTTTCTTGGGACACTTCCCAGATAAACTCCCAGGGTCAGCCTCTTGTTGACCCAGACTAAGACAAGTGCCTAGTGTGTGCAAGGCCCCTTTCACATAGTATGACCTCATGTGTCCTCATCTTAGGCTTTGGGTTTTTGCTTCTCTGTGGGGTTGTGGAGGCAGGAGTCCCTCTTCACCTCTCATTCTGACCCCTAGGCCAGGTGTGACCCAGCTCAGGGCTGCACATCCACCTGCTTAATTTTGAGCCTGAGAAGTCCATTCTGCAATCCTGAAGCCATGTGCCTTAACAGGTGTGATGCATCATGGGAACACAGGGTAGAGGATGGGGGACAGAAGCAGAGTGGAGAGCAATTCCTGTGTTTGTGACATCAGGTGGAGTCAATTTCAAAATGCTACATCTGCGCTTTGAGGCAAGCATCACTGACCTGGTTTTACAAATGAAGATTTGAACTGAGGACACTGTTAGTCCAGGGATCAGTGTCTCCAGGCATCTTACAGGGAGTGGGTCAGGCCAGTAGCTCTGAGGCTGACAGGGAGGGTGGGTTTTCTGGGCAGGAGGAGGTGTGAGTGCTGCCTGCTGAGCAAAAGGCAGGTAACCTGGAAAGAGCCTCAGAGTGGGGCCTGGAGGCAGGAGCAGTGAGCTGAACCCCTCCCCTAACACCGTGGGCAGCGTGAGTGGACAAATGGGTGACCTGCGTCCATTGCAGGAGAAGTCACTAGTGCAGATGAGTGGGGGCAGAGTGCCCTACACCAGCCTCAGTTTCTCCTTTTGCCCCCGGAGGAGCAGGACTCAAGGTTTCCAAGGTCACTCTGAACTCTGATGCTCTGGGTTTCTTCCGAACTCTGAGTATCTTGGTGACCAGAGGCCACACCAGCGCTAACTAATAGAAATATAACACCATTCACAAAGGCAAGCCATTATGTAATTTAAAATGTTCTAGTAACCACATTAAAAAAGTAAAAAGAAACAAATGAAATTCACTTCAATAGTATATTTTGTTTAACCTGATATGGCCAACTTATCACCTCAACATATAATCAATAACAGAATGGCAACTGAGATAATTGGAATCCTGTGTGTATTTTACACTTAAGGCAGATGTGAAAGTCGAACAGCCCCTTTTTAACAGTATTGGTGGCTACCACATGGACGGCACAGGCGAGGGTTGCTGGCCTGGGGGGTCACGTCCTCGGCTGTTAGCTTGAGGAGACAGGGGCAGCAGGTGACGTTTTCCTCTCTAGTCTGGAAGCAGATCCTGGAAGGTCCCCATTCCTGCCATCAGAGGGTTCTGCGCTGTGACCAGGCAGAGCCAGCGGGCGATGGAGGGGGCGGGGGTGGCAGGGTGCGACAAGCAGGGACATCCGCGAGTGGGTCAGGAGCATCGGGAGGCCGCGGGCGTGGTGTGGGCGGGCCTGCGGGCGGGTGTCTGAGACGCGCTCCCGCCGGTGCCCCGCTTTTTGCGCCCCCAGTGCTCGCCTTTCTGTCTCCTGGCTGGGTGTGGTGCGGATAGGAAAGTCTCTTGGGTCTCCTGGTTCCTCGAGCTTGCTCAGCGCATTCAGTCCCTTTGCCCCTGAGGCCGGGCGCAGGGCCCTCACCTGCCCAGGTCGGTTCATGTGGGGGGACCCTCCTTAGCCGCGCAGGACAGGGACACAGAGGACAGCTGAGCATGTGCTGCAGAGCGAAGCCGTAGATAAAAAGCCACTCCCCCCATGCCTTCTCTAGCTGAATGATGAAAGTTGATACAAAAAGAAGTTATTCCTTGCTTCAGGACAACTTGAAAACTTGGAGTCAAGCATCACTGACCTGGTTGTACAAGTGAAACGGCTTTCCCATTTAGTCATTTTTAGTGCTGTTTTCAACAATAGTTCACTATTACTTGTGCAGCGATTTCCAAGGTGGTGTGATGTAAAGTGGTGTGTTGGAAACTTAACTATTTTTTTCTCACTTTGTGCCATGGCCTCATAGCTCACAGCCACCTCAGACTCCTGGGCCCAAGGGATCCTCCTGCCTCAGCCTCCCCAGTAGCTAGGACTACAGGCCCAAAACGCCATGCCTAATTAATGTTTCTATTTTTAGTAGAGACGGTCTTGCTCTTGCTCAGGCTGGTCTGGAACTCCTGAGCTCAAGCCATCCTCCCACCTAGCCTCCCAGAGTGGTAGGATTACAGGGGTGAGCCACTGCACCGGCCTCATTGTTGTAGCTTTGATGGTTTTTAAGAGTTAAAAGGGCTCCTGAGAGTAAAAAGTTTGTGGTCTGCTTATTTAAACAATTCTCAGCCTTGTGATTCCACCAGATTCTGATTCTTAATGACTTTTCTGGAACAATAGGAAAAGGGGCCCAAGGTCCACTGAGAGGCATGCCCACCACACCATTTTCCCAGGGAATTGGTAACCTCTGCTTGTCTTTGAGTCTCTGGGTATTGTGGCTCGTGTGTTGAGAACAGGGCCTTCTGAGTAAGAGGAGGCACAGCCATCCTGGAGGGTGGGGCAGGGCTGCTCTCTCCAGATTCTGGAAGCAAGCCGGTCCAAACCCACAGCCCTTGTTTTGGCCAGAGCTTTGACCTGCAGAAATCAGAAGACATGCTGTGAAAGGGTGAGGGCAGCCCTTCCCTGGCCTAGCCTGGCAGTTTCCTAACCCAGGTTTGAGGCATGAATTCATTGATTCGTCCATTCATTCACTCAAACACCCCTTTAGTGAGTCCCGAGGGGAGCCTGGCCCTGTGCGAGGCACTGGGGAGAATGTAGTGGTGGGAAGAGAGAAAAAAACAAACCAGAGAAATGAATGAACAAGACCATTCCTGAGTCTGGAAAGTACAATGAAGATAGTATAAGAGGGAAGTGAGGGAAATCAGGGACATTTCAGCTGGGACATGAATGCCCAAAAGGAGGCAGGCGTGTGAATGAAGATCAGGGCAGAGGGCACAGCCTGTACAATGGCCCTGAGGTGGGAATGAGCTGGGCATATTCCAGGAGCATATGGGGGTTGTGCTATAGAGAGAAGGGGAAGCCACAAGCCTGCCTAGGCTTGTCATCTGGGCCTTGCAAGCCTCATAGGGAATGTAGGTTTTTGTCTAAGGGAAACTTGCATCTGGGGAGCAGAGTCTGACTTCCAGGGGGACCATGTCAAGAGTGAGCAAGGGGAGCAGACAGAAGAATTCAGGGAGAGGCAGCTGCAGAGTTCAGGCCTCACCTGTCTCTTTCTGTGCATCTCTTTCCTCATGCCTCTCAGACCTGTGTCCCTATCTTGTCCCAGTTTAAGGTGGTGGAGCCCACGGATGCTCTGGCAGGTCCTTAGTGGTTGTGGGCAGAGGGACCTGCAGACAGAGGGACATGCAGGCAGAGGGACCTGGCCTGGCATCCTGAAGTCTCTGAAGAGGACTTTGGACAGGGAGAATCTTTAGCTCCTTCTGTGTCCCTGAAGCACATGGACTTCTGGAAGCAATAGGACCTGGACGACATACTTTCATGATAGCCCCCAGAAGTAAGACTCCTTGAGACCTACACCCACGCCTCCTCCCCAACCCCTTGGCCCTAGCACTGAACCCTGTTCTCCTGTGTGTCCAGGTGGTCAGGCTGCACAATGCCAGCAGCATCTGCAGCCACAGCCATAAAGGCAGCCCTGTCTGGTGCCACATCATGGGAGGCCTCATGGGAGGCCCAAGGGTTTCTTTCTCTCGGTCCCCCAAGAGAGGACAGGAGAGGCTCAGGGACAAGTTCCAGAGCTGTGAGCTGCTTCTGCAAAAGTGTGAGCTGCAGAGTAAGAAGGTGCGGGTGCTAGGGCCCCTCTTAGCCACCACCCTGGGCTGCCACAGCCATGTGCTCAAAGCTGTTCTGTGGCTTCTGTGTTCCCTGCCTCCTAAGCAAACCCAAACCCACCTCCCTGAGCTCCGGTCTCCTCCCAGTACTGAAGAGTGAATGTAAGCTCAGAGAGTCCATGCTTCTCTTGACTGGCTGCAAAGGCCTGCTCAACCCGCTAAGATGCACTGCCTTCTGCAGCCTCATTTGATAAGGGGGACTGGTACGTCAGCACCGCTGGCCAAAGAAGGCAACTGCGGGGTTCGTGACTTGAGTTGGGCAGGGCAGGCCTTGGGTCATTCCAATCGTGGCATCTCTTGGGGTGGTCTCCTCCCTGCCCTGGCCCCAAACCTCCATGCCAGGCAGAGCTGAGACAAGCCAGGCCAGTGTTCTGGGCTTAGGCCCAGCTCCATTTGGGTGGGAGATGAGGATATTGACCTTCACAGGGTCTCACCTCCTGACATTCTCTTGCAGCTGGAGAAGAAGGTCTAGAAAATCATAGCGATTTTTGATCTTCAAGGGCTGGGCCTGAGGCATCTGTGGAAGCCAGGAGTGGAGTTTGCCCAGGAAGTGAGATAACCCCACCAAGGACCTGGGTAGCAAGTGAGGCTCTGCTGTTCTACTTGTCGTGGGGGCTTAGGGCATCCTTCTCTTTCCTCACTATTGGGTAAGTACCCAACCAGGAGGCCCTGTCACAGCTCCTCACTTGTCATTTTCAGGGATGTTTTCAAACCCACAGCCTCTCAGGGGATGGCAAGTAGGGCATGGCACCCTAGTGTCACCATCTCATGCCCAGCAAGTCACAATAAGGCCTGTCCCCAGGCCTGCCTGCTTTCTCATCCCTGGGCCACTGTTCCCTGTCCCCACCCCAGTTTCTGTTTGCCTGATGGTGCAAGGCCCCAACTTTCCCATTTGCTGTTTCTTCGGGGGTGAGGGGCTTTGGGGAGGTTGTGGGGAGGCCTGGGACCCAGGACAGTCAGCCTACCTTTTCCTTTCTGTCTGCTGCACCCCAAATAGCAAAG
The DNA here is from genome assembly GCA_963574355.1 of Loris lydekkerianus. Taxonomy (NCBI): domain Eukaryota; kingdom Metazoa; phylum Chordata; class Mammalia; order Primates; family Lorisidae; genus Loris; species Loris lydekkerianus. Next base: position 7,004 of record CAUYPK010043678.1, read on the forward strand.
AACCTAAAAATAAAACATTTGAGTAGCATATTCATATTAATATTATTAACATATTAATATTTTTACTAGAATTTTTAAAGAAAAGGACACAAAAACATACTAAAGAAGCCAGACATAAAGGCTACATAGGGTATGATTTCATTGATATGATGTCTCCAGAATAAGCAAATTCACAGAGACAAAAGGTCAATTAGGGATTGCCCAAGGCTGAAGGGACTGGGAATGATGGGGGGAGGTGAATGCTTTTTAGTACAAGATTTCTTTTTGAGGCTCAGTGCCCATAACACAGTGGTTACGGTTCCAGCCACATACATTGAGGCTGTCAGGTTCGAGCCTGGCTTCAGCCTGCCAAACAACAATGACAACTGTAGCTAAAAAAATAGCTAGGCATTGTGGCCAGTGCCTGTAGTCCCAGCTACTTGAGAGGCTGAGGCAAGAGAATCGCTTAAGCCCAAGAGTTTGAGGTTGCTGTGAGCTGTGACTACCAAGGGTGACATAGTGAGACTCTGTCTCAAAACAAAAAAACAAAAAAAAAAAAAAAAGATTTCCTTTTGGGATGATGGGAATGTTCTGTAACTAGGTAGTCATGATAACTACACAACCTTGTGACAGTACTTAAAACCACTGAATTATATACTTTGAAAGGGTAAGATTTATGGTAAGTAAATTATATCTCAATTTTTGCAAAAAGCCATTCCTTGTATCTTTGAATATTATGCTAAAAGAAAGTCTGTCTCATTCCTGAAGTTGAATTATCATCTAAGACACATGGGGGGGAACCTTTCAGAGCCCTGAATGGGATTTTTCTTGCAATAGGTGGTGTCATCCCCCACCCACTGTCAAGAATCTGTACTAGTTGCTCCAAGGGGATGGGGTCTGGGACTAGGACCCAACAAACCGGGAAGTGGTGGCTTCTGCTCTGTATCTGGGTGGGGTTTTGGTGGATGTTGGGTAGCTGCTGTGTCACAGCCTTGGATGGCTGGCAACAGAGGCCAAGGCTGCACAATCAAGGGGGCCTTGGGGCTGAGATGGCGGGAGTTCTGGGGAAAGTATTTAAATGCTTATTGTTTGTGAATTTGGTTCCATAGTTTCTCTTAGCATTTGAGTCAAATACCCTGAGATTTTGAAGAATTTATTTATTTTTTATTTTTTTTTTGAGACAGAGCCTTAAGCTGTTGCCCTAGGTAGAGTGCCTTGGAATCACAGCTCAACTCCTGGGCTCAAGCGATTCTCCTGCCTCTGCCTCCCAAGTAGCTGACACTACAGTGCCTGCCACAATGCCTGGCTAGTTTTTGGTTGCAGCCGTCATTGCTGTTTGGTGGGCCTGGGCTGGATTCAAACCCGCCAGCTCAGGTGTATGTGGCTGGTGCCTTAGCAGTTGAACCACAGGCGACGAGCCAATTTTGAAGAATTTAATTGTTGTGAGAGGTATTTGCATGAGTCAGGGGCAGGAGAGGTAGAGGTGACAAAGTGGGCACCTGAGACCCCAGGACTCCACTCACCCAGCCAGTGGCCCAAGGGTGTAGCTCTGTGCATATTTCAGCCCCCAAGCTATTCATGGGGCCTTCACCCTGGTCAAGTCATACTCGAGTGAGGAGACACGCAGGAAGGTGGTGATTCTGGGAGGTGAATGAGCTGTTGCAGGCCTCTTTCCCAGCCTGAACCTGAGCTGAGTTGGGGCTCTGAGCCCCAACTGCTATCTATTGAGGACCCATTTCCTTGTGGCAGCTCCTGAGGCCAGCCAGTGTGTCTACCCACCAATGACTAGAGAGGCAGCATGGGTTGGGTCCCCAGTTTGAGGCTGGGAGATCTGGATTTGAGAATAATAATAATAATAATTTGCCAATTATTAGCTTCAAGTGAGGTGATTCACCCACTCGGTCTGGGTCTTGGTTTCCTTATCTGTAGAATGGGGAGAATGAGATCTAAGTTTTCTAAATCATGCAATTAATACAATTTAGAAATTTGGAAAATACAGAGCAGACATGGTGGCTCATGCCTATAATCCTAGCACTCTGGGAGGCCGATATGGGAGGATGGCTTGAGCTCAGGAGTTGGAGGTTGTTGTGATCTAGGCTGAGGCAATGGGACTCTAGCCAGAGTGACAGAGTAAGACTCTGTCTCAAAAAAAAAAAAAGAAGGAAAGAAATGTGGAGACTACAGAAATGTATAAAAAAGGGTGTAAAATCCTTTCATGCAGAGAACTACTGTTAACACTTTTTCAGAGGAATACATTCTAAAAAATGGGTTCATATCTTATGTATATCCTCTTAAAATGACTTATCACTTACCACTTTACAGTTTAGTAAAGTTTTAAATTCAGGTTATGTGTATTAAATTTTTAATGTTAAGAACAAATTAATAGTGAAGATTCTTTTTTTTTTAGACAGAGTCTCAAGCTGTTGCCCTGGGTAGAGTGTTATGGTGTCACAGCTCACAGCAACCTCCAACTCTTGGGCTTACGCGATTCTCTTGCCTCAGCCTCTGGGGTAGCTGGAGCTACAGGTGCCCGCCACAACACCTGGCTATTTTTTGGTTGTTGTAGTCATTGTTGTTTGACAGGCCTGGGCTGGATTCGAACCCACCAGCTCTGGTGTATGTGGCTGCTGCCCTAGCTGCTTGAGCTACAGGCATCGAGCCAATAGCAAAGATTCTTATAGATACATCTTTGTACAGATGTATAATTTTTCACCATAGGGATCCTAGAAATGGAAGGTTTTTTCCTCCAAGGAAAAATGCACAGGTTCTGATACATTTTATGGTGTTGTGGTCCATGTAGATTGCAGAATTTTACTCTGCCAGCTGTGTATGAATGTTCCCCTTTCCCCATACTCTTGTCACTACTAGGCCTTAATAATTTACAGATTCCTACCATCTTTATAATCAAAAATGATATTTATTATTGTCTCACATTAGATAATTTTATCACTTAAGAGTCTGGAATTTTTCTTCATGCCAATTGGCTGTTTTAACTTCTTCTTTATTGTCTCCTTGTATCTCATGCTCATTTTCTAGAAAAGTATTGTTCTTATTGATCTATAAATGCTCTTTACATATTAAGCACACAGACCTTTCCTGTCATTTGTGGCAAACATTTTCCCTGGTTCATAATTTGTCTATTATCTGATTTTTAACTTAGTGTCTTTTTTTATGTCAAATTTGTGGGGGCTTTGTTTCGACTTTTTCATCACTTTCATGCTTAAGCCGTCTATTCCTATCTTGAGGTATATCGAGCCTTCACCTCTGCTTTCTTCTTCTTTGTTTTTGCAATGCCATTGTTCCTTTGTCTGTGGAATATCCTTACCCATCTCAGAGCAGCTGGGGGTGTGGGAGTGGGGAACTGACACGAGGTTGGCCCTGCAGTTCTGAGAGTGCTGGCGCTCTAGGACTAAAGGCAAGGGGTTGATTTGAAGACTGAGATCAGTCTCCAGGGAACAGTGGAGTCCAGGCCAGACCCTGCTTGTCTTCAAGCTCAGGCTCCAGGAATTGCTGGTCCAGTTTCTATGAACATAGCCAATAGGTCTACACAAGGAAAGATTGAGGCAGAGCCTGGAGTGCCAGTGGGAGTGGGCAGGAATGAACTGGTCAGCACAGGAATACATGCTAAGCTCAGGACAAGACCTAGAGTCCCTTAGCTTCCATCCCCAGGCCAGAAGCATGCCAGGGAGGGAGAGCAGGACGGCACTGGGCTCGGCCTCACTGCCCTCTGTTGAGTCTCCTGAGCCCCCTCAATGCTCCCCTTCTGCTTCATACAGAAAACTGGAAGCAGGAGCTCATCAAGTTCATTAATCCAGACCTCCTGCCTATGGAGTTTGGGGGGACCATGACTGACCATGACGCCAACCCCAAGTGCTTGATCAAGGTACAGGAAGCCCAGAGGGCACATAGAAGGGGAGACAGCTTGGTTTAGCGCCTGCTCACCCACCCTGGTCCACAGATCAACTAGAGGGGCAAGGTGCCCAGGAGCTACTACCTTCGCAACCAGGTGAAAACACAGTAAGAGCACTCAGAGTCCGTGGGCTGCAGCTCTTCCTTGCAGGTGGAGAATGAGATCCTGTTCCTGGGCTGTGTGCTCAGGTAGGGATGGTGATAACTCCACACCTGGGCACAGCTGGGAAGGCCTCTCCAGAGCCCAGGCACGTGGTCCTTTCTAGGGCTGTGTCATCCACTGGGGTGTCAGTTCCAATCAAATGGTGGAGACATCAGCTTTGGAGTTTTTCTGAAGGCCAAGATGGGGGAGAGGCAGAGGGCTGGCGAGATGACAGACGTTCTGCCCATCCAGCACTACAATGCCCACCTGGTGCCCCAGGATTGGAGCCTCACCAGCCTCACCAGTCTCAAGGCTGGTGTCTGTAAGTTGGCCAGGAATGGCTCCACCTGGGTGGGGGGTGGGGGAGAGGGAAGGTGCCTCAATGTGCATTCAGGTCCTGCCAGGTGAAGGCCCGTCGCTGTATGGGGCTTGTCTCTCAGCTGTGGCAGTGATTCCCTGGTTTAGTAACCAAAAAGGGATTAAAAAAAAAAAAAAAAAAAGGATTTGCCACCATGGAGGGCAGGGTCCCAGCTGGGCTATCTTATCTGAATGTTAGTTTCTCACTGCAAATGTCCTGAGGTTTGACAACACCTATAGCCTGGTTCATTGTAAACATGTCAGCTACACTGGGGAGGTGCTGCTCCCAGACCAAAATTTCATAGAGAAGATGGAGAAATTCTAGGTGAACCTTCTGACCCAACATCATCCTCTTTGATCTCTGGATCTATACAGCCTTACATGGCTAGACCCCCTCCTACCTCTCTAGAGACAGGTGGCAGACTGCCCAACACAGCTAGTCTGCTCCTCAGCAACTGCTGGGACAGTGTCCTAGTGGTGGCCAGATGGCTTCAGCAAAGCAACACAGACCACTATTACATGTGGTGGCCTCAAGCCCTGCAGAGAACCCAGGCCTTATTCTATAAACTGATACCAAGAAATGAGTTACTGTCCTAAAATATAGTGTATTCATAGAAAATATGACATGAGCCAACAGATTAGGAAACAATTGCCCTTGAAATATAGTTTATTACTCACAGTTCCCCCTAACAGGGGGCATGCCGTGCCATGCTGGTCATGGGGGCGGGGAAGGCATTTTGGCTCATGAGGATCTGTCATGAGGCAAAGGAGAGAGGGGAACTTGGGTCAAGAAATTTTATTATGGTTTCTTCAGGAAGGAACAGGTGAGGCAGGGTAAGCAGGCTTAGGATTTGCTAGATTGAATAATTTCAGCAGGCTCTGTGGAATAGGGTCTGTCCTTATTTGTCTGGTTATTTGACCCTGGGCGGATTAGGGGAGGTGGAGAGTGGTCTGGAGTATGAGAATCTGATAAAGGAGGTGGTTGTTGCTCTAGCTTAGGTCTTTCCTGGAACACGCTATCTTTAGGGAGCCAGGATATGTGGTAGTTGAGGACACAGGCCCTGGGTCCAGATAGATAAGGAGTCAAATGTTGGTTCTTGGCCAGATGCAATGGCTCATGCCTGTAATCTTAGCACTCTGGGAGGCCAAGGCAGGAGGATCAAGAGTTTGAGGCCAGCCTGAGCAAGAGTAAGACACTATCCCTACTATAAACAGAAAAAAAAATTAGCCAGGTGTTGTGGCAGGCACATGTAGTCCCAGCTACTCAGTGGCTAAGGGAGGAGGATCATCTGAGCCCAGGAGTTTGCTGATGCTCTGAGCTAGGCTGACACCAAGGCACTCTAGGCTAGGGTAACATGAGACTCTGTCTAAAAAAAAAAAAAAAAAAAAAAAAAATCCTGGTTCTACCTTTTACCAGCCTCTGGAACGCAGTCTCTACAAATGTAAAATGGGACCATGGCTACATGAATTTGCACAGAAAATATGGCCCATGCCTTTGAGCTGTGGTCAGACAGCCACAACAAGTGTTGTAATTATTTGCCACCTAGAAGAAAGACTCGAACCCCACTTTAGGTATAAATCAGATGGTGATTTATTACACCTGCACAGGTGGTCCTCCACCCTGAAGGGCAAACGGCCCTGAAGAGAAAAGCAGGCTGTCTTTTATACCCTTTTTGTGCTACGTGGCAAGCCAAGCAAAAACAGAAGCAGAACGTGGCTGGTTAGCTCAGGGGTAGAGCAAGGAGGGCTACAGTGTGGCAGTTGGCATGAGGGCGGGGTTACAGTGAGGCAGAGGGTTTGTCACTGGTTACAGCGACTCAGGGGGTTCAGCTGGCATGGGGGAAAATTTGGCCTGGGAAACTAAGTTTGAATAAGCTTTTGACCATTGTTTTACCTATGGCTAGGGAGTTGGGGTAACTGGGAGAACCTCCCTGTTCTATGGGGGTAAGCTTTCCCATTGTTTTACCTGGTGCTAGGAGTTCTTGGGAACTTGGGGAACTTCCTTGTTCTATTCTAAAACCTGTTTGAGGAATTAACCCAAGGGGGGGGGGTTGAGATGTGTGGGGACTCAGGCTGAGACCGTTGAGGGTCTTTAGGGGTCCTTGCCTGGTCGTTTACCACACAAGCACTGTCTAAAGAGAGCAGTACTCTAGGTAGGGAGGAGCAGGGCTGGTACCTTTCACCACTTAGAAAAACTGACTCAAGATGGATAACAGATTTGAATCTAAAATACAAAATGATAAAAATCCTAGAAGGAAGCATGGGAAAAACTCTTGATGACCTTGGCCTGGGGAAAGACTTTATGAAGACTTCAGTGGCAATCACAACAACAACAAAAATAAATGGGACTTACTTAAGCTGAAAAGTTTTTGCATAGTTAAGTACACAACAATGAAATCAAATAGACAAGCTTCTGAATGGGAAAAGATATTTTCATGTTACAAAGGGTTGATAATTAGAATCTACAGAAAATTCAAATTACTTAACAAAAGAAAGAGCAAACAATCCCATCTATCACTGGGCGAGAAAGGTGAACAGAACCTTCTCTGAAGAAGACAGATGAATGGCTAACAGATATATGGAAAAATGCTCATCAACTCTAGTGATCAGAGAAATGCAAATCAAAAATACCCCAAGATAATTACCCCCCAGTGAGAAAAGCCTACATTGAAAGCCCTGAAGGTACAGATGCTGCTGCAGATGTGGAGAGAAGGGAACACTTTCACACTGTTGGTGGGACTGTAAACTAATGCAGCCTCTTTGGAAAGAAGTATGGAGAATCCTTTATGTTTACATGGATGGAACTGGAAAATATTCTTCTTAGTAAAGTATCTCAAGAATGTAAGAAAAAGTACCCAATGTACTCAGCCCTACTATGAAACTAGTTTAGGGCTTTCACATGAAAGCTGTAACCCAGTTGCGACCTGAGAATAGGGGGAAGGGGCAGAGGGAGGGGAGGGAGGGGGGAATTGGGTAGAGGAAGGGGGACTGGTGGGATCACACCTGCGGTGCATCTTGCAAGGATATATGTGAAACTTAGTAAATGTAGAATGTAAATGCCTTGGCACAACAACTAAAAAAATGCCAGGAAGGCTTTGTAGACCAGTGTGATGAAAATGTGTCAAACGGTTTATGAAACTAGTGTATGATGCCCCATGATCATATCGATGTGCACAGCTATGATTTAATAAAAATAAAATAAAATAAAATAAAAATAGACCTTCCATTTGATCCAAATTACTAGGCATCTACCCAGAAGGAAAAAAATCATTATATCAAGAAGGACAATTGCGCTAGATTGTTTATCACAGCTCAATTTACAATCGCCAAGATGTGGAAAAAACCTAAATGCAGCAGAGCTGAGGTTGCTGAGAGCTATAATGCCACCTCACTGTACCCTGGGCAATAGAAGGAGGCTTTGTCTCAAAAAAAAAAAAATCCTTTAATATTTTAATAGGAACACAAGATAGAAGAGAGAAGCTATCATGAGATAAAGTTGTGTCTACATAAAGCTACTTCAAAACCAACACTTAGGGTGGTGATAAAAAGAACTGATTCATGACTTTATGCTTCAGATATCAGTTTTTTCCCCCATGACTTAGATTTCAGTGTATTTTTTCTTTTTGAAAGTTGAGTTTTTGGTGCAAGAGATTCATTTCATTTGCTGTAAATAAACCATTATTATTACTGTGTTTGAAAGGTATCCTGTTCTACAGGGCTAAAATATTCAGGAAGAAAATTAAAACAGGTCAACCTGAGAAATATAGCAGGCATTCAGATATATATTGTTGAGTGAACAAACAGAGTTCTAATATTGCTTACATAGATTGGCTAAAGATGAGTCTTTGGCTATTTTACACAAAACTATTTTGGTTTTTTCTTTTGAGGATTTAACTTCATTTTATTTTTTAAAAAAAGTCTATGTATATATTTTTTGAAAGCAAATTTCCAAAGGAAAACATCTCTATTTTGTTAAATTTTTATATAACAAGCAAAACTCCAACACAATTTGATTTCCCAAAAATTCCTGTCAATTGTTTATACTTTTTGAAGTGATTAGTTAGAAAGGCCTAACTCTTTCTTGTGTCTAGGCCTCAAGTTCTTACGAAAATTGTAATGTTTGGAAATAGCTATACTGTGGAAATGTGGCAGTCACTACTAAATTTCCAGAAATGTCTGAAATAAGAGACAGCATCAGCAATTTCCTAGTTCTGAACGCCTTCCTTCTAGTCCAGAATTCTGTTTCAGAATCTAGGAACATAAGTCATGCTTCTGTGGCAAATGGTATGAGTCAAAGAGACTTAGGAGAGTTTAATCATGAGTTCATTTACTGATTTTTATTTTTTGTTTGAGACAGAGTCTGACTCTGTCATCCAGGGTCGAGGGCCAGGTCTCAGCCTAGCGCATAGCAACCTCAAACTCCTGGGCTCAAGCAAGCCTCCCAAGTAGCTGGGACTACAGGTGCCTGCCACCATGTCCTGCTAATTTTTCTATTTTTGTTACAAGGGTTCTTGTTGTTTCTTGCTTAGGCTTTGACCTCCTGAGCTCAAACATTGCACCTACCTCGACCTCCCAGAGGGCTGAGATTACAGGCACTGAGTCACCACATCTGCTCAAGAGGTCTTTATTGACCTTATCATTGAGGTTGGATTGTGCCAAGGGGTGCTAGGGGCATCATTCTCTTCTGCAAAGACTGATATTTGCACCAGGGGCTAATCTTGGAGTCACTCCCTTCCTTGGAGGGGCTCAGGGGGTTAGCTCTGATGCCAGCCAGGGCTGGAGTGGAAAGTTACTGTTCTGGTGTTTTCCAGGAATACTGGCCTTGAAGCACTCCAGCAGTTGAAAGGGGGTTGTTGTTGTCATACCTTTTGGTTTCTGGCCTGGTTTCTCTCACTAGCTGTCCTCCCAAGATGTCCTCTCCAATCTTTGTGTTGTCATACCAGGATGGGGTGTGGGGGACACATGTAGTGAACACCTGGGGTGGAGACTTCAGGATGCCCTGTGAAAAGCTGTCCATCCTGCTGATGCCTGGAACCCACCCTTCACCCCAGAGCTGGGCCATTTTCCTGTTGGTGACCTCTCCTCAACCTTTATTTCTTTCAGCCACTGCAGGGACCTACTGGCCCTTGACTTAAACTGCAGTCCTGCTGGTCCACACTGTGATATCTCTGGGAATGTGGGGAGCAGGGCAGTTGTGAGGAGCAGGGCAGACTCTGGGAGGAGAGTGGTAGTGGGGAGCAGGGCAAAGCAGAAGCAGGGTGGACTTGAGGAGCAGGGCAATAGTGGGGAGCAGGGTGGATGTGGAGAGCAGGGCCCCTCAGAAAGTAGGGTTGACCTGGGGAGAAGAGCTGATGCCTGGAGCAGGGCTGACAAGGGGAGAAGGGGTTGTGGGGAGCAGGGCAGACCATGGCAGCAGGACGGATGCCAGAAGCAGGGCAGTTGGGAAGAGCAGGGGGGTGTGGGAGGCAGGGCTGATGTGGGAAACAGGAAAGTTGGGGAGCAGGTGGACAGTGGGTGGATTTGAGGAGCATGGTGGATGCAGAGAGCAGGGGATTAGTGCGGAGGCAAACACGGGCAGCAGGGAGGACTCAGAGAGCACGGAGGTAGTCTTGACAAGGCAGGTGGGGCTGAAGAAGGGGGAAGGGCTGTTGTGAGGAGCAAGGAGGGAGTGGGGGTCATGGAAGGAGTGGGGAGTGTGGCCAACATGGGAAGCAGGATGGACAAGGGGAGAAGCGAGGTCAGGGGAGCAGTTCAGACATTGAGAGCAGAACGGATGCCTGGAGCAAGGCTGATGCGAGGGGCAGGGCAGAGGTAGGGAGAAGGGCGGTGGGGAGCAGCAGTGGGGAGCATGGCGGATGAGGGGATGGGGCAGGTGCAAGGAGCAGGGCAGACATGGGACTGAGGTGGGGAGCATGGCGGATGAGGGGATGGGGCAGGTGCAAGGAGCAGGGCAGACCTGGGACTGAGGTGGGGAGTTTGGTGGATGAGGGGATGGGGCAGCTGCAACGAGCAGGGCAGACATGGGACTGAGGTGGGGAGCATGGCGGATGAGGGGATGGGGCAGCTGCAAGGAGCAGGGCAGACATGGGACTGAGGTGGGGAGTTTGGTGGATTAGGGGATCAGGGCAGCTGCAAGGAGCAGGGCAGACATGGGACTGAGGTGGGGAGTTTGGTGGATGGGGAAAGCAGGGGATTGGTGGGGAGCAGGGCAGTTGTAGGTAGCGTGGCAGATGAAGGGAGCAGGGTGGGTAAGAGGAGCCGGGTGCTAGTGGGGAGCATAGCCAAAGCTGGAAGCAGGGTGTACAGGGGGAGCGGTGCAGTGGTGGGGAGCAGGGCAGACGCAGGGCTGACTCGGGAGCATGGATGTGGAGAGTAGGGCTGCGGCGGCGAGCACGGTGGAAGCCTAGAGCTTGGCGCACGAGGGGCGGGGGCCAGGAGTGGAGCGTCTGCGGAGATCAGGTCAGAGGCGGCGAGCAAGGTGGACACCAGCAGTGGGGCAGACACCGGAGCAAGGTCACGGAGGAGAGCGGGGTGTGCAGGACCACGCCTCGCCCGGGCGGCCTCCGCAGCTCGGCGCGCGGACCCATGCTGGTGTATGGTTCTTGCTGGGTGCACCGCCGCTGGGGGCAAAGGGTCAGTCCCGGCTCAGCGTCTGCGGCGGCTCCCGCGGTCTCCGAGCCGAAGCTGCACCGCAGCGGGTTCTCGCCCCGTCCCCTCCGCCGCCCTGCCCTGGAACCGAGAAAGGGAGGCAGCTCCTCCCCGCAGAGGTGGCAGCTGCATCCCAGCCAAGGAAAGGCTAATGAATGACTTTTTAAAAATTGCTCTGAAGTATATTAATACAAGGTAAACATAAACAGGGGTCTTATTTATTTTCAAAATAGTTGTAATGTGTAGGTACCCAGTAAATTACTTGACTGTGATGCTATTTTAAAACGTTATTATGAACTTATGCACACATATATTTTAGGTGTTTCCCTACTCTGTATATGTGGGGGGATACTATAAAGTTGTCAAATTGTCCCATCTTTGGTTATGGGAAACCACTTGAAGTTTGTCTTTTTTTTTCCCACTTTATCCTAATTTCACATAATATATAATTATATTCACAAATATTTCAGTAAGTATACTAGAAAATAGATTCTTTTAAAAAATAAGACCAATATTTAGAACAACCAAATAATTTCACAGTAATTTCCCACTCAGGGCCATGGCTTTCCCAGGGAAATCCATACCTGATGACCAAATTAGAAAGGTTGAAAAGGTCCAGTCATTTTGTCCCAGTGTGGGACCATCTAAACCAGTGGTTCTCAACCTTCCTAATGCCGCAATGTATTTTCTTTGTTAAAAAGGGTTCGCGACCCATAGGTTGAGAAACGCTGATCTAAAGGGTGGTTCTTGAGAGCTTCCAGTGGATTAGCTGAGACTTGGTTGAGACTTGACTTCTTCCTCTAACCAATCCTGGTTCCCCATCAGTCTCATCACATGTGTTGATCTCTAATAGACGTATTTCATTCCAATGATTATTTCAGCACCTGATTTAAGAGAAAAAAGTATAGCAAAACATTGAATTAATGTGGACTTCAAATTACTTGACTACCTGATTCAATTGCAAGTACAATATTGCAAAATTATATGCCACCTACACTGTGTATTCCTTTGGTCTACAAATTCATATGTATGTATGTATGAGTGTATGTATGTGTGTGTATACATATATGTGCTACACTCAAGTCTTTTAAAAGAAAATAGAAATTCTATGAATTGTCTATTGCCTCACAATGAATTACTTGATAACACAGTATTAATGTGCACATAGCTGTTTTTTATTTTAGAACAACAGCAGAAATTTTGCTCAAACTGGTAAAGAAACTAGGCAGAATTTCTAAATGCTGGGGGAGGGGCAATTACATTTGGAAAAAAATGGCCACCATTTTCCACTTATTTTCAAACTAAAGGCAAGAGTGCACAGGCTTTGATTTGATTCTCAGTTTGGCTGTTACTGGTGTTTAAGAATGCTACTCATTTGTGTACATTGATTTTGCAACCTGAGACTGCTGAATTTATCAATTCCAGGAATCTCTTGGTGGAATTCTTGGGGGGGGAGGGGGGGTTTCTTAGCTGTAAGATCAAATCATCAGCAAAAATTAATAGTTTGACCTCTTTCCTAGCTGACAGTCAAATGAAAAACTCAATACCTTTCACAATAGCTACAAAAAGAAAATAAAATACCTAGGAATATATTTCTATTCTTTTAAATTTGCTAAGTTTAGACTTGTGACCTAAGATGTGATCATTTTTGGAGTATGTTCTACCGGCTGATGAGAAGAATGTGTATTCAGTTTTGTTAGGAGGAAATGTTCTGTAGATGTCTCTAAAATCCAGACAAATTGTTGAATTGTTAAGTTTAAGTCTAAAATTTTTTTGCTTAGCTTCTTTTTGGAGGATCTATCCAACACTGTCAAAGAAGTGTTAAAATCTGTGACTATTTTGGTGCTGGAGGAAATCATATTGCTTATGTCTGTTAGAGTCTCTCTTATAAATTGAGGTGAATTCTGGTTGGGTGCATAAATGTTAATAATGGAAATCTCATCATGTTGAGTTTTACCCTTAACAGATATGAAGTGACCCTCCTTATCTTTCCTTACTTTTGTTGGTTTAAAGCCTATTGTATCTGCAAATAAAATTGCAATACCTTCTTTTTTCTGATTTCCATTTGCCTGAAATATAGATGACCATCCCTTCACCCTGAGTCTATATTTATCTTTTAAGGTAAGATGAGATTCTTGTATGCCACAGATATCTGGCCTGACATTTTGTATCCAGTCAGCCAACCTGTGCTTTTAGAGGGCAATTTAAGCCATTCACATTAATTGTAAATATTGATAAGCCTGGCAGAATTTTGGGTATCAAGTTTTTTGAAAGTCCAGTGGACATTTTCAATCCTTTCACCACTGTGGAAGTTGGAATTTGATCAAAAGTTTCAGAGTGATTTTAATTTCGTGGTATAGGATTGCACTGGTCATTATAGAGGATAGGTCTGAGAATATCTTGGAGAGGTGGTTTAGTTATGGAAAATTTCTTCAACATGTGAATATCATTAAAATATTTAATTTCTCCATCATAAATGAAACTCAGTTTAGCTGGATACAGGATCCTGGGTTGAAAGTCATTTTGTTCTAGGAGATTAAAAGTCAATGACCACCCTCTTCTAGCTTGAAAGATTTCAGAGGAGGAGTTCTGTAGTCATTCTAATATTCTTCCCCTTGTAGGTTATGGTTTTCTTATGTCTGGCTGCTTGTAGAATTTTCTCCTTCATTTTAACTTTGGTGAAGTTAATTATAATGTGCCTAAGAGAAGCCTTATATGGGTTGAGTCATGCTGAGGTTCTGAAACTGTCTGCTCTCTGAATTTCAGAATCTTTTGGCATGTCTGGAGAGTTCTTCATTATCTCATGAAGAAGAGCCTCTGTGACTTTTGAAACTACCTCATCGCCTTCAGGAATTCCTATAAAGCAAATATTAGTTTTCATTGAATTACCCCAGAGCTCTCTGAGAGAATGGTCCATTTTTGCTCTCCACTTCTCTTCCTCTTTGAGCATTTGGGAGTGTTCAAAAGCTTTGTCTTCAATGTCAGAAATCCTTTCTTCTGCCTGCTCCATTCTGAGGGATTCTACTATATTTGTGACATCTTTGAGGGCTGCAAATTCTTGTCTCAATGTGTCAAAATCTCCGGTGATTTTTGTCTTTAAATTCATTGAATTCTTGAGACAACTTTTGAAATGCTCCTGGAATTTCTAATTCCAACTTTACTCCATTCTGTTAATCTTATTTACAATCCAAATTCTGAATTCAATTTGTTTATGAATGGATTCTTCAGTTGTGTCCACCATATCGTTCCTTGGAGGGGTTTATCTACTCTGGTTATTCATGTTATCCAGAATTTTTCCTCTGATTCTGCCCCATGAGTATTTTACACCGTTTGGCTTGATGAGCAGATAAGGTGAAGTTGGGCTGGGGGCTCCAGGAGTAGTGATTAATCAGCCCTTTGTCCAAAATCTGGGACTGGTGTCTGTACATTTTCCCCTAAAGCTTTCCTAAGGACCCATACAGCCTGAGAAACTGGTGACCTTCTTGGTGTTGTGGGGCTAAGTGGCTTTGTCTTGTTTTCAGCTGGTCTCTATCCTATCCTAGTGAATCAGTTACTCTGGGTTGAAGTCTCAGCTGTGAAGAAATACCAGCAATTAAGTCACCCTACCCCCCATGGGCATCAACTACAAAAGGAAAATCAAACCTTCCCACAATCACATGCCTAGGGTACCACTTTGGATAGTCCTTGGGTGATTGGCCAGGTTCAAGAGGTTCAAATCAATTGTCACTGTCAGCACCGGTCTCAGGTGGGAGAGTTCAAATGGTCTCTGACCACTAGATAGCAGAGGTCTGCTGGCAGCTCAAGTCTGACTAGCTCCAGTTCTCTGGGAGGTCAGAAGGACTCACCCAACAAATGAATTATTCTGGGAAGGTTGATGCCTCCTTTCCCACCTTGCACCTCTGTCACACCCAGTCACTGGTAACCCCACAGGGCTGTGACCCAGTTCCCTCCAATGAGCAGAGTTTTGTGCCTGCCTGAGTCACAGGGAGATCTATGTCTCCTTGACCAGGCCATGGCTCTCTGCCACTATCTGGCAGGGGGAACTGAGGCCTGACAACCCTCAGGTGCTGAATGAAGGCTTGGGTGGTTCACTCAGTTCTAGCCCCGCCCCTGATTGATGTTGCTGACAGAACAGAACAACTTCACAGAATTTGTTTCTGTCCCAGCTATATTCCCCTGTGGATCAGACACTGTTTGAGTTCACAGAACTGTGACTCAGCCCTGGTCTGTGCTGCTGTCCAGAGCTGGTGTGTCTGTCTTGGCTGCAGTCTGTGTTGGTGCGGGCATGCGTAGAGCTCACACTCAGTTTTAGATTTCTGCCTCTTCCCACCTGCCTTTGTCTCAGCTATGATTCCCTGAGAGCTGGGTGCATCTTAGGCTCACTAAAGCAGTCCTCTGGTTCAGCTCCACACTGGGAGTATGCTTTCTCTGTGTATGCGTATTCTAGTCCCTGATCTCCTACTCAGGCAGGTAGTGCCTCAGGCATACCTTTTACTCATGGGGCCTGCATTTCCATCCCAGATCTGTTCCGCCAGTGGCTGCCACCTGAGAAAATGCCCAACTTCCTCTGCTCGTCCAGAGAGACAGGGAATATCTCTCCCAAATATCCCCAGGGTTATGAGCCCTATTGTTCCTGCTGCTGCTGATGGTGCTCTGTGCCTGGGAGCACCACCTCTCCCTCCTCATATGGTTCCCTCTCAGTTGACTGTCTTCTCTTTACTCCCATGCCATTGAATCAGCACAGACCAGCAACTGCCAATGCCCTGTCCATACCGCTCGAGAAAATGCCAAAGAATTTGGACATCATGGGGGACAGGCTTTCACACCTCAGGGTGAGAGTGGAGGGGAGTTATGGGAGTTCAGAATTGCAGGTAGAGAATATATACAGTTTTATACAGTTTTGTTCCTGGCAGGACAATGCCATGGCACATTCATAAGTCCTCTTTAGAGAAGAAGTTCCAGTTTTTAGAGTCTCTCTGTGGGGTAAAATAGGAGGGGATCTGAACTCTGCTCACTTGTTGCATAGAGTATACTGTGAGCTATTCTATGGGGTAGGGAACTCCTGTCCACTTGGCGATGGATTTTGTACCTATTGTTTGTTTCCTTGGGTCACAGCTCATCTCAGCAGGGTTGATGTGCGTTCTTCAACCTTTTCTCTTGACTTAGCTCCAAACCATTGGCTTACTTGCTAAACTTCTGTCCTTTAACTCTCCTTCTGTACAGGAGCCTCTGTGGAAAGCTGGCTCCAGTTGTCTATCTTGCCTCTGCCCCCTGGATAACTTCTGATATTGCCTGTAATATCTTTGATTCTAGTCCCCTTGAATTTTACTGTCTTTTTACTACCCAAATTTTGTCATCATTTGCATTCACATGTAAGCAATTCCACAGTCACAACTTTCTCAATGAGATTGTGAGACACCTCTATTTCTTATATATTTCTCATCCCACCTCTGATCTCTGCATTTTGGAGGGTTCCACTAGTGCTGCATGAAGTAACCCTTCTGGGGTCACTGGGTTTCCACTGAAAGGAGCCAAGAGGTAATGCTGGTGTTCTCTGAGTTTTGGTAAAGACTGTCTTTCTCTAGGTTCTGCACTTTTAAGAGCTATAGACAAGAAAGAGCCACAGAGATCTTAGTGCTCCACATAAGAACAACCTTATTTTCCCAACCTCCATGTCACCATTACTAGATGAAACCAGGTCTCTAAAACTAAGCGAAGCTGGAAGCTGTATTACCCTATTTTCCTACCAGCTTTCACAGCCTCTCCATGGGCATCTTCCACAAGATCATCAGGGCAAACACCATTATGCCCTTTATCCTTGAATATACTGTCACTGTAGGAAGCTGAGAATTCGAAGGTCATTCTTTATCGGCAAGACTTTAGTCTTCAGACCGTATGATACATTTTCTGATTCCATTTTCCAGACCTGTCCCACTCTTGAAACACTAACAATTGTACCCTTTGAATTTGTGGTCAGTAATAGGCAGAGTCTTTCATGTTCTCAAACTCCTCTATTAAGTTTCTCTTATATTTCATTCTTTTACCTAATATAAGTTTAAAATCGTAGTCTTCACACATGGGAGATGTTTAGGTTCAGGCCTCTCCTATCACAAATTCTCCCGATGGAATGGTTTGTCATCATTGCTGCATTCAGAGAATCTTCCTTTCACCTGTACTGTCCTGACTTTGATTTTGCAGCCAGAGATGTCATTGCCACTTCCTTGCACTCCTTGACAATTTTAGCTTTTAGAGTCACTCTTCCCAGCAACACCTGTGGTGATTCTATTCTTCATGTAAATGGTCCTTCAAATTCTTTGTCACTCAGTTCCTTGAACTCTTCTTTTCCAAAAAATTGTGTTCATATTGCCTCAGATGCTCATAATTATATTCTTAGATGTGTTTGTATTATCAACATTGCATTTCCTCCAAAATTATAATTTCTGTATTTTTTGTTATTTTTCTTTATCTTTATTTATTTGATAGGGTTTTTTTTATTAAGTCATATATGCACAGATCATGAATACATTTATGCCTTTGTGGGATTCAATGTGTTTATATTTACAATGTGTTTGTATTTGTACAAATTAGAGTTCTTACATTCTACTAATTAACATATCTTTCACCTCATTTACTTAATCACAGCATTAAGACATTTGTGTTCAATACTTTATAGATTTGACTTGTACCCTTGCAATATGCTCCATAAGTGTAGTTCCACCATTAACCCTTCCTCTATTTTGGATGGAGCTGGAAAATATTCTTCTTAGTAATGAATTTCTTGTATTTTTAATTCTTCCACCTACCACCTTCTCTTCCAGCTCATCCATTCTGCTCTTCAATGTCAATAAATGCTAAATTAAACAAAAATATAAAACAATTAACCCCAATTCCTTTTCAATGGCTCAATATGTCTGATATCCTTCCTTTGCCATCATCACAACATCTCAGTTAAAGACACATTCCTCATCTCTGACCACTTTTTCAAACTTGGAATCTAATACTTGAGACTCCACTCTGGGTCCAGGGTCTTCCATAGCAGAATGCCTTTGTAAGCATCTTGCAATCTATTTCCTGGACCATCAGTTTTTCAATGTATTAGCACCAAGGCTCTAACCAACTGAGGTAACCCGCCACCCACCAGTTTTTCAATGTATAATCCTGGACTTGGTGTCGTCATCTTCATCAGGATTAGAAGATTCTGCACAAACTTAGGCACACCTTGTGAACTGGTTCATTACTGGGGGGGGGTTGAACTGTGGGTGTCTCCTCCCTCTTCTCCTGGCCTTTATCAGAATAAGTGTGTGGGCTGCTCAGAGAACTTATGCTCGCTACCCCCCAGGTCCTGCCCTAGAAACCCAAACACGGTGCCTGTGCACAGAGGCATGGCAACGGTACCTCCAATACCTCCACGGTGGTACTTGGGCCTGCCTCAGGCTCTCCCTGGTTTGGCGTCTGGCCTGCAGCAGCTAGGCTGGTGTTGCTGGCTGTGAGCCACGGCGTTGGAATCCCCAGAGGCCGGGCTGGCCCAGCTGGCGGCACCGGTGTGGTTGGTTGGTGGCTTGTTGGCCTCTATCTCTGAGGCCAACAGCCCACAAAGTGCAGCTCAGGGAAGAAGTACAGGTCCAATGGGCCACCCGGGGTCTGCAGTCATTGTGGGGACAGCAGCTGCAAGAGCTAGCGGGCCATGATGTCCCTCTGCAGGGGGCAGTGTTTCTCCACCAGGCCCCTGGGGCGGGATGCACTGGGGTCGGGGACTGTGGGCAGGAGTCTGGGTGGATCTTCGCCAGCTGGGTGAGCTGCACGGGAGAGGGTGGGTTGCAGTGGTCCCTGGCAAGCAGCCTGGGCCTTAAGGTCTCTTCTCAAGGGAGGTTTCTTCCCTGTCTAGAGCGCAGTGTGTAGTCTGGGCATGGGATAACTTTTCGCACCTCTGGAGCGCCCAGGACCTGCCGCCACAGCCCTGCTGCCTCAGGGTGTGTGGAGGGACATGCTGAAGCTTTACTACCTCTGCCTCCCCAGACCCAGGGGCCACAGCTCACCCGCCCTGACTAGAGGTGCTGCACCCTCCAGGCTGGCCCTGCTTCTCTGGCTCTGGGAGGGCAGGCTGCAGCCACCCTCCGTGTTGGCTCCATTGCTCCCTCATCACTGGCCGGGTCTCCCTTCCCTCTTCCTACACTGCTCCTCCTGGCAGCCTGGCCACTGGCCACCCCTGTACACAGACCAGCCCCAGGATGAACAACTCCTTGGGACAGCTGTGCTGCCTCTTTTGCTGCTGGCTTCTTTCTGAACAAGACTGCCAAGTTGGGGATGGCAGTGTGTGCACCCTCTTGTTCAGTCTGGGAACTGGCTGTCACCATAGGACCTGGTCCTCTCAGCCACCTGCTAGGCTAAACTTCTCTCTGGGAGGAATCCTGGTACTTCATGGAAGGGGCAAGTGATAGCCAGAGCACCGTGCAGGGCTTGAGTAGGGACTATGGTGCCTGTTCAGGATGCAGTGGGTGCATCCTCTCCTCTCCTTGCTCCATGGTCCCTCCAGGAACACTCTCCTATCTGCACACCCTGCAATATTCCTCAGTCAGCTCCACCTGGCCTTGCTGGTGCACACCTGGGGTCAGACCCCTAAGCTCACCCTGCATGAGAGCATCACCTACACCAGCCCCTGGGGTGGCTTCACTCACACCCACTCTACTAGGCCCAAACTCCCCTTTGTCCAAAGTCCCTGGAAAACTGCCCCCCACCCACAGGATCTGTGGCTGGAGAAATGGTTCCCAGGTCTGGTTCCCCTGTGTGGTCACTTCCCAGCCTCTGCTAACCCTCTACAATCTATGCCTATGAAATCAACCTTTTTAGCTCTCACACATGAGTGAGAACATGCCCTATTTGTGTTTCTGCATCTGGCCTATTTCACTTAACACAACGACCTCCAGTTTCTTCCACGTTGCTGCACATGATGGCATTCCATTTCTTTTAAAGCTGACTAGTATTCCATTATGTGTATATGACACATTTCCTTTATCCATTCCTCCCTGGATGGGCACTTAGGTTGATTTCACAGCATGCTGTTGTGACTAGCACTGCAATACACATGCACTCCAATAAAGTACTGAGAACAGTGCCATGTACACAGCAGAACATCATGTTCCTCATATATTATTTTGAATAGCCTAATTCTACTCTTAAAAAAATCCTAATTTACAGCTTTTGTATGGTGCTCTGTTATGGCAGCTCAGAAAGACTGTACACCCTCCAACAGGGAGCTCCAGCCACTCCTGCTACCCAGCCGTGTCCTCTTCCACCAGTGCTGCACACTGAGTCACCTGAGCACCCACCCTAGACCTTTGGGAGGATGCAGGGAACTCAGAGGGGCAGGGAAGGTTTTGGTCCTCAATGGAAGCCTGGTCATGAAGTGCCTGAGGGGTCAGGTTGGCCAGGTAGTTGTTGAACTCCCACTCACACTCACCCTGCTCCACCAGGCTGTGGTTGATTTGGCCACCCAGGCCAGTGGCTGTAGCTGGGAAGGTGCAGGGTGGGGCTGCAGTGGCAGTTCAGCATTGTCCTGCCACTTCCTAGGCTCTGGTGTGCCACCTGGCAGAGGCTAAGGCAGGCTGGAAGCTGACTGAGTTCATGATCAGCAGGAAGACCATTTCCTCTGTGGGCTGTGAAAAGCAGCAGACATGGTGACCTGCAGGTCGGGCTGGCAGCTTGAGGCAGCTCCTTTCTGTTGGTCCTGCGGCCTGGCCTGGCTGGGCCCAGCTACCTTGTGATCCCCTACAGGCCCCTTGGTGCCCTCTGTCTCCTCATTCATGCTGGCATCCTTTGCTGTTTTCTCCTCCTTGCTCAGGTCACTGGCCCTTGCCAGTCCTTTGCACTGATGTCAGGTGTGCCTAGGGCATACAGAGTTGCCAGCAGCTTGTGAATGTAGCCATGTGCTGTTGCTTCTGCTCACAAGAGGGGGCCAAGCAGTGCATGGCATAGCCCAGGTACATGACTAGGGTGTGGAGATGACCACAATCTGGAAGACTTGGAAGAGCATGGACAGAAGGTGAAGGTGTCCTAGATGACATTGTCAATCCCTGGCTGGTCCGTGTTGCAGATGAACTTAGTGGTCAGCAGGATATGGAACACCACCTGATTCACACCTTGTCCCACTCACCCTTGCTCACAGTGACAGGTGGGTAGGACCTAGGGACACTTGCAGCCAGGTCTGCAAGGAGCCTCCTCCTCTCCGCAGGAGAGTGGGGGTGTCTGGGAACCCAGGCTGCTGGAACTCCTGATATCAGGGAGCTCACTACCTTTTATGGAAGGGGAAATCTTATCTCATTTCCTACCTCTGACCATGGGGTGCAGCAGGAGGGGTGCTCTCCAACTCAGAATCTGCTCCTTCCTTCTCAGAGCCAGTTCAGGACTGCACCCATCCTTTGAGAACTACAGGGCCTGGGGGCTGCTTTCCTGAGGCAGCTGGGGAAACCCAAGGCCAGCCCTGCTCAGAGTCTGGGAGACGTCGTGCAGTCTCAGCTTCTGCTGCCCCGGCGCCCTCTCCATTCCAACCTAGGGCTGCAGCTTCTGTGCTCAGGCTGATGTTACCAACCCACTTCTACAGGACGTGTCCCAGAGCCATCTTCAAAAGCGTGCCTAGCCTGCAAAGGGTCTGGCGCTCAGCCAGCATCATACCTGGCAAGGAAGGAGTGTGAGAAGGGAGGAGGGCTGCAGGGGCCAGGGCCAGGGTGCTGAATGATGGTCATCGCTGTGTCTCCTCCAGGCCTATGCAGAGTGCAGGCCATGGTGCCTGTCCTTTGATGAGGCACCGTCAGCACTGAAGCTGGGCTCCCGCCTGAGAGCCACAACCACGCGCCGCCCGCTCCCTTTTCCCTCTGTCAGGGGTGTGGACTGGACAGTGAGGGCCTCTCCCTGGGGGGGTGGATGTGCTGTAAGGTCCTAGAGTAAGAGCCTCTAAGGGCCTGGCCAGGGCTCCTCTTCCCTGACAGAAGCCACTGGGGGCGTGGACAGGCGCCCAGAGAAGATGTGGCTCTGGAGCTGCAGCCAGAGCTCTCCAGCTCACATCCTCCCTTCTACGCCCTGCGTCTCACGCCCTCTGTGCTGCGCCTTTCTTCCGGCGTCCTCCGTCCCGTGCCCTCCTTCTCACGTCCTGAAGAAATAAAACTCTGGCGTCCTCCGTCCCGCGCCATCCTTCCCGCGCCCTCCATCCCACGCCATCCTTCCCGCGTCCCGCATCTTACGCCCTCTATCTTTTGTCCTCCTTCCTGCACCCTCCCTCGCGCGCCCTACTATCCTTACCCTCCATCTCGCGCCCTGCATCCCGTGTCATCTTTCCCGCGTCTTCCCTCCCGCATCTTCCGTCCCACGCCGTCCCTTCCACATTCTCCATCTCGCGCGCTCTGCCGCCTGCCATCCTTCCCGCGTCCTCGGACCCGCGCGCTCCCGCAGCTGCGCGCCCAGCAGCAGCTGCCGAAGTTGATTGGTTAGCTCAGGGCCCGCGTGCCACTTCCGTTGGGGACTTTCCCTCACTCTCTCTACCGCCACTACTGGCAGCGCCACGGTTTCCGGTACACTCCCGGTGCTTCCTGACTCACGATGATCCTACGTAGAGTTTGAACACTTCCAGAGAGTTTTATTTCTTCAGGAAAAGACCCTGCAGGCTCCATGAGCCACAAGGTTCGCAGCCTGGTTCCTACCTTGGCGGGAAGCCCAGGCCGGGGTGGGGGTGAGGGGAGCCCTCCTCTTGTCCTTCCCTTTCCTCAGCCCTGGGTCCCTGAGGGGATCTGTGCGTGACTGCCCAGTGGAGGGGCCAGTTCGGAGATGCCAAGGCCTGCGACCCCCAAATTGTCCCTTGTGCCACGGACCCTGGTGGGGCCAGCACGGATATGCCCCGGGTGGGGGCGCGATCCCTGAGGTGACCTGTGCCCCTGACCCTGGGCCGGAACCGGCAAGGAGTTGCTCCAGGTGAGGATGAGCCCTCAGGTGACCTCTGCAACACTCCCCTCCCCCCCCCCCAGATCCCAGAGGTGAACTGTGAACCACTCCCACCTGGTGGGGTCACCTTGGAGATGCCACAGCTGGAGATCCCAGAGGTAAACTGCACAAGTAACATTGGGTCGGGCCTAGCATCAAGTTGCCCCCGGTGGGGGCAATTCCTGAAGTGACCTGTGTGCCACTGACCCCTGGTGGGACTGACACAGAGTTGCCTCTGCTGAGGGTGAACCTTAAGGTGACCTGTGCATCACTCCCCACTGGTGGGACCACCTTGGAGATTTCATGGCTGGCCATACCCAAGGAGGTCTGTGCACAACTGACACTGGGTGGGGCCAGCAGAGATGCCAGGCCAGAGGAGATCCACAAGGTGACATGTGGGCAACCACCCCCCTGTGGGGCCAGCTCAAAAATGTCAAGACCAGCAGCATGTGCCACAGGGCAACTGCAAACTTTGACGAAGGTGGCTCTGCCCGTGGTGAGTTCTGCATGTTGATTTGGGGGGGGGTTCCTGCACCCACTGCAGAGGTCCAGAATTGACTCTGGGTCTGGGAAGTGGTGGTCAGAGGTGGAAGGGCGGGTTTAGGATGCTGACCCTGGTCACCGTGGGGACATGGAGGTTTGACCTGCCCTAGACTGGACTGGGCCACCCAGGGGTTGGTAGGCTCTGGTGAATTGTAGAGAGGGCTGAGGTGGGGGTCCCTGGCCTTGTTTCTCCTCTGGCCCTTAGGACTTGGGAGGCTAGAGAGGGGTACAAATGTTGGTGGGGGTGTTGGGGTGGCATGTGTTCCCTGTCAGAGTTGGGAGGGGCAACCTGGGTAACAAATTATATGATGGCCTCAGATAAACACAGCCACCGAGAAGCATGAGCACTCCAATGCTCTTGGGAGGGGCCAGGACTCTGAAGAGAGGTTCCCAGCAAGTGTACCTGAAACCAGAGCCATTTAGCTGACTTAGGAACTGACATTGGTGTTTCTGGCCACATCACTGAGCTCCCCATCCCCCAGCATAAGTCATTCCAATATTTGGCCCTGTGTTATGGCAGTGGCACCCGTCCAGACTCTCTGGAAACAAGTGGCTGATAGAGGGATCATCTGGCTCTTCCTTAAGAACTTTCTCAAGGTGCTGCATTTATATCATTAAGGACTTAGGGGGTTTCACAGGCTCCCTGCTTGTCTTGATTTTACTGCCTTTCCTAAATCTTCCCTCCAGGATTTTGGGTTGGCCAGAGGACCATTGAAGAGGGGCAAGAGCCCTTCCCCAGGTTTGGAAGTGTCTGAGCTTCCCAGGACCTTGGCTGTGTGGCAGAGCCATCTGTGAACTTGATGTGTACTCTGTAGTGCCAGCTCATTCTTTGTTGTATTGAGGCTGCAGTTTGTCCTCATTGCTTTTCCTCTTCACAGATTGATGGATGGTGGGAGGGAGGGAACAAAAGATCGAAGGAGGGATGGAGGCAGGAAGGGAGGGAGAGAAATCAAGTATTCCTAACCTGCTTCCTTTCCTAGTAAACTCAGTCCAATTTTCCAGGGTTGAGACTGTGTATTTGTAGTTTGCAATGCAAATCCTTGGCTCCTAGATTTCCTTTCTTCTTGAAACTTCTGCAGTCACACCTGCATAAGGGGTTACATTACTGAGGGTTGTATTCCTAAGAGGTGTGGGTAATGGAAACACTGACCTGGGGCTTTCACTCTATAAGGTATAAACTAGGTGTTGAATCACTGAGCTTGAAAGTGATTGGACTTTTCTGAGAATATGATGGCACCTGTCTGCTGTTGCTGGTGACATGGCCAGAAACCAAATACACACCACGTTAAAAAAAAAAAAAAAAAAAAATTACAAGTAAATCTGCCTGTACCTGATTCATAGTTAGTAACATTGAATGAGATGATTGATGATCTCTCTTTTAACCTATTTGTTTCCTACCCTTTGTTAATGTTTCTAATTCCTTCAGTTGTCCTAAGGAGATTTGGGCATATAGTGTTTACATGGGAGCCAAAAGATTCATGAGGGGAACAGCAATACTGAGGCCAGAGCAGTGGTGATAGCAATAATTTGGGAGAGATCCCTGAGGGCTTGGAGATTTTGTGAACTAAGAATTGTGCCAAAGAAGCCCAGCCCCTTCCAACTGCATGATTTCTCCTCAAATCCCATAGCTAGGTTTTATTTTACTAGCTAAAAAGCAGTTCTTTTAATCATACAATGGCATAGTGACCCTGAGGCAGCTAATTGGTTTTCTGTGGTTCCTATTGGAGCAACAGGCAGTTGTCATGCAGGGCTGCTCTAGCCTTCTAGACAGTGGGTCACAGCTCTGGCCAGGCCAGGGTGAGAGGGTGGAGCAGGGAGAATGGCTTTGGTGATATAGCCTAAAGTCCACTCATGGCTGTTTGTGACTCTGTTGTGACTTTTACTCATGTATCTCTAGTGGCTGTTTTTAGAGGTGTTAAGTACATTAGATCAAATTTAGAGCATAATTATCTGGATAATTCAGTTGAATAAAATCTCATTTATCACAAATTTTGGATCACTGGAAACAGTAGCCTAATTATTTTTAAGTTCTACCTAGAAAGAAAACTATCCCTTTTAACTTACAGAAAAAAATCTAACTAGAAGGAGGTATTCACAAATGTGTAAACATTTCAATTCAAAATTAGAAAGATTCATTCAATTTTTATGTTAGTAGTAGTCTCTCTGCCTTTGCTTTAACTCTGTCCTGCCCTATACTGGTCTTTCCTTGAAGGACTCATTGGGACCTGTCCTACCTTTGAGATAGACTCATCCTCCCTGGGATAACACTTTGGGCTAAGAGAATCCATATCCAGCTTTTAGCATAGGGCTGGACACAACATAGCAATAATAAGGGTGTTTCCCAAATACTGTGATCAACATTTAACTACTTTATTCTCTGACCATACAAAAGAAGCTTACTTCTTATATCACTTTTTCATACTTACTAACCTATTTTTTAAAACTTTTCTATTTTAGATGTTATAGTTTTATCTGCATAATGAAATTGTAGGGTCCTTGGTATACAAAGTTGGGCAATACAAAACTTGTTGAATTGGATTGAAAATCGACATTCACTTTCTTTACAAACCACATGGTCTTTGTTTATTTTTTCCTCAACAGAAAATGAAAACTTTAGTAGGCAGAGGGAGGAGTGTACCATCTCTTTCCTCGGACAAAGTCCTGGAAGAACAGCCTCCTACTGGCAGGTAAGTGCGAGGCTTTGTACTGCACATGTGGTGTGTGCTTAGAACATTATATTCCATGGGGAGTTTCAGGTCACATTTCTTGCAGGTGTGGATTTTGCTGTTGTTGTTGTTGTTTTCCATTAGCACCAGCATTGTCTGTTTAAGAATGAAAAATTTGACTTCTGTCCTGAGGTTACTTAATAAGGCCTATTTTTTGTAGGAATCACAAAGCCTTTCAGAACTGGTGTGTATGCTCAGTTGGTTTAAAAGTGATTCAAAAGTGTATCTCTCATCACATAGTACACAAACATGGAGGTTGCACGTTTTATCAAAGTTTATTTGTAGAAACAATTGGAAATCAAAATACTAAAAAAATGCAGGTTTTGTTATGCACCAAATTTTCTTTCTTTCTTTCTTTCTTTCTTTCTTTCCTTTTTTTTTTTTTTTTTTTTTGAGACAGAGTCTAACTCTGTCACCTTGGGCAGAGCTGACAGCAACCACAAACCCCTGGGTTCAAGTGATCCTCCTCCCTCAGGCTCCCAAGTAGGTGGGACTACAGGCACCCGCCATAACATCTGGCTCATTTTTCTATTTTTAGTACAGATTGGGTCTTTCTCTTATAAACTTAGCTGTATTTGATCATTTATTGAATTGATCTGTGGCAAAGACCATCTGCTAGTGTTAACACCTGTGCACTTATGTCATCATCTGTGTGCTCAGGAATCTGCTGATTGATGGCCCAGTTGAACTGAAAAGAGGCCTGAAGAAGCAGAAATGACATATATTCCTATATAATGATCTGTCTGTTGTAGCCCAAACTAAGTAAGTGGACTGAACGCTCTCTACTGGTAATCATTATCCAATTGAATTTCCACCAGCAAAGATACTCTTTCTACTCATTGGACTCAATGGCTATGGTCATAATGGTCATGATGTCTAGTCTCTGATACTATACCCAGTATCTAAATTGAGTTTTATATTTCTTTCCTTTTTTCTACAAAGAAATGTGTCAGTTATTTATTTATACAACAAGCATTCATTTAGGTCCTGCACCATGCCCTGATTTATTGTAGGAGATATAACGAAGAAGGTGATGGGTTCAGTCCTTATTCTTTGGTAGCTTACACTCTAACATGGGAGCTTATGTGAGTGTGTGGGGAGATGACAGATTGTGATTAGTGAATGAAGAAAATAGGGTGATGGGTGCAGTAAAATATGGGGTGTATACTAGGTGGGTGTACTCAGGGGGAAAATCACTGAAGGAAGAAATGTAAATGGCTATTTAGATAGATATTTGGAGGAGGAGCATTTTAGGCAGAGGCAACAGGCACAAAGGTGGTGGGGAGGGCTTGGCTCTTGGAGGAGTGAAAAGAAGCCCTGAGTAAAAGAAGCCCTGGGTAACTGGAGCCTAATGAGCAGAGGAGAGTGATAAGATTAGTGAAGCAGAGAAAAGCAGGACCTTTGTAGGCTATGTTAATTACCTGTTGCTGTACAACAAGTTACCCCCAAACATAACAGCTGAACACCATAAGCATCTCCTAGGTCTTCTCTGATTTTGGAATCTGGGAGTGTTTCACTGGGTTCTTCTGGCTCACTTGCCCCCCTGAGGCCCCTTAAGCTTGTTGTGAAGGGTTATAATTATCTCAAGGCTCAGCTAGAACTGGCGAATCCACTTCCAAACCTCTTGTGTGGATGCTGGTGGCTTCAGTGCTTCATTGGCTATTGGCCATAGGCCTGCTGTTCATGTGGATCTGTCACAGGGCTGCTTGTAATGGCAGAGGCTTCCTTCAGAGTGGAAGATCCAAGAGAGACTAGGGAAATGAAATAGCACCCCAAAATAGGAATAACAGTCTCTTATAACCTAATTTTGGAAGGAGTGTTCCATCATTTCTGATGTATGTGATTGGCCACAGAGGCCAACCCTGGTAAGGCATGGGGGGGAGCTACAATAGTGTGTTGAATAACAGGAGTTAAGGATTATTGGGGACCATCTTGGGGGCCTGGGTCCACGAAGCCTCTTATAAGGACTTTTTTTTTTTTTCCTGAAGGATTATTATTTGAGGAGTAGCATAGCATGATTCCTTTTTGAAAAAAATATAATTCTGGCTCATGTTAGTTAGATAATGGGTTGGAAGGTAGATAAGAATGGAAGCAGGAGACTAAATAGGAAGTTACTGTCATAGTCCTGACGGAGATAGTGAGGACTTCATCTGAGAAATGACAGCTTAGAGGAAGATACAGATGTACCTGGAATATCCTTTAGAGGTATCTGACAGGATTCACTTTCTGTTCAACACTAAATACCACTGCAGTTAACACTCAACCTAGAACATGGTGGCTGCTACTGGCTCTAACTCTCATTCTCCTTATTTATGAAACATTAGGAAAGATAAGAGTAGTTTCAAAAGTCCAATCTTTTGGACTTGTGAAAGATATTTTCAGTCACTAAATGATAGCAAATACTGTTTACTATCATAAAAATAAAGATATCAAAAGATAAAAGTAGTTTCAAAAGTCCAATCTTTTGGACTTGTGAAAGATATTTTCAGTCACTAAACGCTAGTAAATACTGTTTTCTACTACCCACACTCACATGCCTAAGTTATTCAGCATCATAAATAATACAAAGGCTATGGGAAAGGCTAAATACATTTTACAAACACTATATTTAATGTGAGTGGTATTAACAACAAGAGAAACCGAGCATTTGTTGGGATATTATAGGGAAATTCTTTTAAACACTTCAACCATTATAACAATTTTATCAGGTTGGTAGGTGGGTATTTGTTAATATTTTCCTCATTTTACAAAAGTGGATTTCTGGAGAAATTAAAGTAACTTCTTCAAGGTCACAGAGTCATTAGTTAACCCAGATTAGAACCCAGATTGACTTTATTTAAAAGTCCTTTTTAACCAGTATATGGTCTGCTGCCTTTAATATTATTTAACTCTTTCCTTTATTATGGATTTCATAAAATGTTTCTCAATCATATAGGTTTTTCTCACCATTAAATTATTCCTTCCTTTGTAATAAATAAAAGGTTCCAGTTAAGTAACCATTTAGTTAGAAACGATATGGATTGCTTAGTGTACTTTTCAAAATGAAAGGCAACATACAGATAGTAAAAGGGTTTCAGAGTATTTTGAATACAAGTGATGCCTACAAGTGTAGTTTCAGATGTGCATGTATGTTATGTGTATACAGAGAAAGAAAAGGTTTGTTTTTTTTTTTTTCTTTCTTACAAGGCTTTGCCCTTGAAAATGTCCACTTGAAGTTCTAAGTAGGGAGGCTATTAATGGAAGACTAAATCACTAGTTTTTTTCAAATAGCCCTTAATTTAAAATATTGGTTAGGTTCTATATGCTAGGTATTGTTACAGGAGGTTCACAAAGTTCTCATTAATGCAATCCACCATACTAAGAGCTTTTTTTTTTTTTTTAAATTTTGAACACTAAAGCTCAGGGAAGTTTGTCATAACATACCAAAGGGCAGAACTGGAGCTTGAATGTAGACCTTAATTGTAAGGGCTAGCTCTTTCTGTCTTCCTTACTGCATTGTATTTATTAGGTGCAAAGCTTAGCCTGGAGGTGGATAAGCAGACAGCAATAAATGTTCTTAGCTATGCCCTTAAAGACCATTTACATGTAACACTCACTGAACTCTTAGGGAAGAAAATTTGTTCCTCTTCCTGTTTTGGATATTTTTTCTTAGGAGTTATGATACTGTTTAGAGTAGAAAAATGTTTCATTTTCTTTTTATTTTAAATTATTGATTATTCTGTACATTGCTCTCATCAAAACGGCATATATATTTTGCTAAAAATATTTTAAATAGTTTTATTATCACTTGAAAAGAGCTGTTTTAATATATATTGACAAAATCTGTACCCATTACCTACTTTTATAGCTTTTAAATTTTCTCTCTCTCTCACATAAGGTTCCATTATTTTTCCCACACATAATATAAATCTGTGTCCATTCTAATGTTTTTAGAAAGTGACATAATCTCTTTCTATTGATTTAAATGCTATTATTTAAGATAGCCAATTCATAAAGTTTAAGTACTTTCTATAACCATTGGAGATATTTAAAAGTTTGGGTGATCTGGGAGACGGCTCTGCCTCAGGGAAGAGCGCAGACTCACCGGAGTAGGCCTGTGGGCTCCTCCCCTGCTGGGCTATAATCTGACCTCCAGACTTGTCCTGACCTGGTATGGCCTCTGAGGCTCCGGGACCGCCCTGCGGCAGCTCCAGGTCAGTAGGCACGGGAGGCGCGGCCTTGTTCACCCCAGTGGCCTCTAGGGGGCCTCCGCGCGCCTCCGCGGTCCGCTGGACCCTGCCTTGGCCACCTGTGCGAGGCCAGTCGCTCCCCGCTGATACACGGCGCGGAGTTCCCCGCCTTGGGCAGAGGTGACCAGCCAGGGAGGCCGGCGCCTGGCAGTTCTCTGCCTTTTGTCCCACCACCTTCTCATCTGGCAGGAGGCTGGAGGCTAAAGCTTCTGAGCGACCTGCACCGGCATGTCCAGGCCACTCTGCCAGGGGTGCCAGGGAAACCCACGCCTCGGGCCTCCCCACCTTTGAGGGCGCTGACAACGCCGCCTTCTCTTTTGGTGAAGGCGTGCCTATATAAGGTCCCTCCAGCGCATGGGCTGCAGGTCCATGCGGGTGTCCCTGAGACCCACGCCTTGAAAGGTCATGCAGCCAGGAGCTGAGCTGCCGCCTCCACTGCCCCGATGGAGAGGCAGCCTTGTCCCGTAGCTGTGCTTTAGTATTGTGACTCTGTGAACTTTCTGTCTCAGAGACATATTCTGTACTTTTGCTGTTATTATATGGTGGCACACACAGCCATTAAGCATTTGACATGCAGTTAGTGTGGCTAAGGAACTTACTTTTAAATCTCACTTAATTTTTAAGTTTAATAATCACATGTGGTAATGGCTACTGTATTAAAAAAACAGATATAAAAAGAAAAGGAAATGATGTGGAGTGTAGGATTTTGAAACTAAGTTGCTGATCATATTTTTGTGTCAACTCATTTTCTTTGAAGATGAAGATAAATGGCCATTCACTACTGAAATTCGTATCTGGAAAAAATTTGGTGAAACTCACCAAAATATGTCTGTTGTATGTGAGGCCAGGCTGCCCAAATATCTGTGTTCCCTTTGTGGTCAGGTCTCCTGAGCACGTGGTTTTGGCTTTGGGGAGAAATAATTACTAAGACTTCCTTTCTGTCTGGGATTTAGGGATAATATTCAACATCTGAAAGGGATGTTGTTGGTAAGGAAATAACATACTGGCACCTTTGAACAAGGTCAGCACTTTTTTGAGTGGAATATGAATATGAAAGTAAATAAAAGATAGGGTAATCTATGTTATTTTCATTTTTTCCCCTTAAATCCAAGATGTAATCAGGCAGGTATTAAAGCTGGATGGTTTTTTAAAATTAAATCATAGCTGTGTATATTAATGCAATTATGGCGTACAGTGTGCTGGTTTTATATACAATTTCAAATACTTTCATCAAACTGGTTAACACAACCTTCACTGCATTTTCTTAGTTATTATGTAAAGACATCTATATTCTACCCTTAGTAGATTTAACATGTATCCTTGTAAAATACACCATAGGTGTGGTACCACCAATTACCCTCCCTCCAATCATCCTCCCCTCTCCCCTCTCCTCCTCCTCCTCTTTCCCTTTCATCTTGGGCTGTAGTTGGGTTATAGCATTCATATGGAAGTGTGGGTGTTTATAAATTTGTTTCATAGTAGGGATGAGTACATTGGATACTTTTTCTTCCATTCTTGAGATACTTTGCTAAGAAGAATATGTTCCAGCTCCATCTATGTAAACATGAAAGAGGGAAAGTCTCCATCTTTTTTTAAAGCTGCACAATATTCCATGGTGTACATATGCCACAATTAATTAATCCATTTGTGGGTTGATGGGCACTTGGGCTTCTTCCATGACTTAGCCATTATTAATTGGGCTGCAATAAACATTCTGGTACAAATATCTTTGTTATAATGTGATTTTCATTCTTCTGGATATATACCTAGTGGAGGATTGAATGGCAGGTCTATTTTTAGATCCCTAAGTGATCTCCAAACATCTTTCCAAAAGGAATGTATTAGTTTATATTCCCACCAGAAGGGCAGAAGTGTTCCCTTTTCTCCACATCCATGCTAATAGCTATGGTTTTGGGATTTTGTTATGTGGGCTAATCTTACTGGACTTAGATGATATCTCAGAGTGGTTTTGATTTGGATTTCTCTGATGATTAAAGATGATGAGCACTTTTTCCTGTGTCTGTAGGCCATGTGCCTGTCTTCTTCAGAGACGTTTCTCTTCAAGTCACTTGCCCACACTGAGATGGAATCATTTGTTCTTTTCTTGCTGATACGTTTGAGTTTTCTGTGGATTCTGGTTATTAGACCTTTGTCAGAGATATAACCTGCAAATATCTTCTCTCATTCTGAGGGCTGTCTGCTTGCTTTACTTACTATGTTCTTGGCTGTTCATAAGCTTTTTAGTTTGATCAGGTCCCAGTAGGTGTATTTTTGACATCCCCCAGGCACATCATAACTTCACTATAGTTAATATGAAGGAGAAAATTCTGAAAGCAGCCAGACATAAGAAAACCATAATCTACAAGGGGAAGAATATTACAATGACTTCAGATCTCTGTGCTGAAATCTTTCAAGCTATCAGAGAGCAGTCATCGACTTTTAATCTCCTAAATAACTTTCAACCCAGGATCCTATATCCACCTAAACTGAGTTTCATTTATGATGGAGAAATTAAATATTTTGATGACATTCACATGTTGATGAAATTTGCCACAACTAAACCAGCTCTCCAGGATATTCTCAGATATATCCTCCAAAATGACCAGCACAATCCTCCACCACAAAAGTAAACTCACTCTGAAACTTTTGATCAAATTCCAACTTCCACAATGGTGAAAAGATTAAAAATGTCCACTGGACTTTTGAAAAACTCAATACCCAAAATTCTGCCAGGCCTATCCATATTCTCAATTAATGTAAATGGCTTAAATTGTCCTGTAAAGAGGCATAGGTTGGCTGACTGGATGCAAAAACTCAGGCCAGATATCTGCTGATTACAATAATCTCATCTTACTTTAAAAGATAAATATAGAAGCAGGGTGAAGGGATGGTCATCTATAATCCAGGCAAATGGAAAGCAGAAAAAATGAGGTGTTACCATTTTATTTGCAGATACAATAGGCTTTAAACCAACTAAAGAAAGGAAGGATAAGAATGGTCACTAAATATTTGTGAAGGACAATATTCAGGGTGGTGAGATTTCAATTATTATTTATGCACCCAACCAAATGCACCTCAATTTATAAGAGAAACTCTAACAGACATGAGCAACTTGATTTCCTCCAGGTCCATAGTAGTTGGAGGTTTTTAACATGCCTTTAGCAGCATTGGATAGATCCTCATATAAGAAGCTAAGCAAAGAAATTTTAGATTTAACCTTAACCATTCAACATTTGGATTTAAAAGACACCTACAGAACATTTCATCCTAACAAAACTGAACACACATTCTTCTCATCAGCCCATGGAACATACTCCAAAAGCAATCACATCTTAGGTCACAAATCTAACATCAGCAAATTTAAAAGAATAGAAATTATTCCTTGCATCTTCTTGGATCATCATGGATTAAAAGTAGAACTCAGTAACAACAGGAATCCACGTACTCATGCAAAAACATCTAAGGTAAATAACCTTATGCTGAATGACAGCTGGGTAATAGACGAGATTAAGAAGGAAATGACCACATTTTTGGAACAAAACAATAATGAAGACATGAATTATCAGAACCTCTGGGATACTGCAAAGGCAGTCCTAAAAGGGAAATTTGTAGCACTGCAAGCCTTCCTCAAAAGAATGGAAAGAGAGGAAGTTAACAACTTGATGGGACATCTCAAGCAACTAGAAAAGGAATAACATTCCAATCCCAAAACCCAGCAGAAGAAAAGAAATAACCAAAATCAGAGGAGAATTAAATGAAATTGAAAACAAAAAAATTATATAACATATCAATAAATCAAAAAGTTGGTTTTCTGAAAAGGTCAATAAAATAGACAAACTGTTGGCTAACCCAACCAGGAAAAAAAAGAGTAAAATCTCTAATTTCATCAATCAGAAATGGTAAAGATGAAATAACAACAGACTCCTCAGAAATTCAAAAAATCCTTAATAAATATTACAAGAAACTCTATTCTCAGAAATATGAAAATTTGAAGGAAATTGACCAATACTTGGAAGCACGCCATCTACCAAGACTTAGCCAGAATCAA
>CAUYPK010043679.1:0-24360 GCA_963574355.1 Loris lydekkerianus
TGACCATTCCCCTTTCCTTGGCCATCCCTCACTGCCACAGCCTCTTCTCTCATGTCCAGCTCCCAGCTTGCCACATCTTCTTCATCTACCCCAGAGGGAGAGGAAGAGAAAAACTGCTTTCAGCTGATCATACTTTTATCCCAAATCTTTCTGTTTTGCACCTGCTCCTATGACCCTGGAACTCAATGGGTAATAATTCACTACCTCTCTTCTCTATTCTGTCCAATACTGGTCTCCTGGGGAACAGAGGATCCAAGGTGATAAACAGGGAGTGTGAGGAAACCACACGTGTTAGTTCCTCACCTCACTGCCGGGCCACTCGCACATCCAAGGGTCTTAGTTTCTGACCCCACCTCACTTCCCTGGCACTGTCCTGGCCCTGGCATAGACTAAGTGTTTGTTCATCTGCTGAAACCCTTACCTCCAAGGTGATGATATTAGGAGCTGGGGTCTTTGGGAGTAATTAGTCCATGAGATGGAGCTGTCATGAGTGGGATCTGTGCCCTGTAAGAGACCCCAGAGAGCTCTCTTCCCACCGCATGAGGATGCAAGAAGTCTGTGGTCTGTAATCCAGATGAGGACCCTCTCCAGAAGGCTGTTGTGACACCCTGATCCCGGTCTCCCAGCCTCCAGAACTGTGAGAAATAAACATCTGCTGTTTACAAGCCCCCTAGTCTGTGGTATTTTTGTTCTAGCAGCACAAACTGACTAAGATGTTAAGACAGCCCCACCGTCCCCTGCCCAGAGAAGCCCAGTCACCTCCAGAGAGGCAGCCACATCTTGGCTTCTCCTACCTGGTTTCAGTGCCCATGTCCACGCCCTCCTGGAACCCTGTGTACCCCTGTGACCTGGGTTCACCAGCTGATGCAGTCACCACCTCCAGGTCCCTCAGGCTTCACTTTGAACTCCCCACAGCATCCAGCACCAAATCCGCGCCCCTGAATTAACGAACGAATGAGCAAGTAAATGAATAAACTAACAAGTCCCCCTGGAGTAGGGACATAAAATTGTTCCTTAATTTTTTTTTTTTTTTTGGTATGTTTTTCTCCTTCCTCCAACTACATCTCAAGTTAGGGTTATTCTAAAGGGCCATTCCAGCTCCGGAGTTCCCTGAGGGCTTTTATTGGGACTTTCTCAACACTCCGCTTCTTCCTCTGCTCCATCCTGCTCCTGACTCACTCCTTCATAGTGATGATCCCAAGAATACTCCCTCCTAAATCTGCACATCTCCAGTTTAGAGCCTCCTTCCAGGAGCCTTAAAGCTACAAGATATTAGGAACATGGATTTTGAACACAACATGCCTGGGTTTGAGTCCTGGCTCTTCTGCTTACTCATTCTGTGACCTTGAGAAACACTGCTGAACTTCTCAGAGGCTTTATCTGCAATAAAACTGAACTCACTGGTTTGTGGGAATTAAATGAAATTTTACTTGAAGCACACTGACTGCAGCACCTGACACAAGGATAAGTGCTCACCAAAGGGTTATTTGTATCATCATCAACATTGCATGGTCCAAAGAACATAGAAAGGCTAAGGAGCAGGCCAAGGCCTCTGAAGACAATTGGATGGACTACAAGGCTGGCCCCAAGAGAGGCAGGTCCACTATGGTTTTCAAGGGGGTGCACCACGCAGGTTGTGGTTAGGCTCGTAGTCACATAGCAGAGGCACGTGAAGTGTGTGTGCATCAGGGGCCATGTGGTGGGTGGTTTGGGAGTTGGTGATATTTGAGGAGGAGGTCTAGGGTCTAGGTATTTCTGTATCCCTCAAGCAAGTTCCAGGCACCATGAGGAACTAGAATTTAATCTGCTGCTAGAGAAAGCAAGAATCCATTTTTCTAATGGTGTGAGTGATATTGCTCTGGGAGTATGCAGCTTAAAATCTGTCTCAGACTAGGGAAGGGAACCCACTCAGAGATTAGTGTTCGGATCAGGTGGGGACAGAACTGAACACATGCAGGGAGATGGTTATATTTTGAATAAATTTGGCTTTGTTCAATCTCTTCTCTTAACCTTACAAGCCATAGTTGCAAAATTACTTTTATCTCTTAAAGCATCAGGCAACACAGAAAGGATAGTTCCTTGTTAAAGGCCTTCTGATGTCCTCTTCTCACTCAATCTTATGGTGAATACTAGGCAAGAAGATAGTAAGAATGAATAGGACCAGACCCCTGCCCTTGAGACACTGACATTCTTACAGGAAGAAACAGACATGTACATAAATATTACAAATTATAAATTTTACCATATAAGTAAGCATTTGTCCATTCACTACGCTTATGTGCTTGCCTATGTGCTTGGCACTGTGCTCAGCAGACACAAAGGTAAACTAGATAATGTTTCTGATCACAAGATACTTAAAGATATTAGATAAAGGGGTACAATAGGGGCATTAAGGAATCAAAGAAGGGAAACCTGGAAACTGGATTCTGAGACAGAGCCTGACTCCAGTCATGAAAAGCAAACCAGTCCTGATGTTCCAAAGAATCCCAGCCACCTTAAGTCTTTGCTTTGTCACTAACCTAGAAATATCTATGTAATAAGGCAAACCCAAAGTACAATCAAATGCAGTAAAGCTGTTTTACTGGGTTCATTTCAGTGTCTAGCAGAATGTAAATCAGATTTCTGCTTGATGCAACTCCCTAGCACCTATTCCATTAAAAAGAACTCAAGTGAATAAGTGCAAACTCTTTTTTCGTAAATATGTCCACCTCGACATACATCAAATATGTTTTCATACATGCCCAAAGGAGACAATTTAGAAACAGCCCTATGTGGTCCTCCAGCAAACAATTTGTGGTATAAAGTTATTAAACTGGAATACTGGGTGTGTCTAGCTCAAGATGGCAGACTTAACACATGTATTTATCACCTCTCTCTTTTTAGATTTCACTAATTTTTTTTTTTTTTTTTTTTTTTTGAGACAGCGTCTCACTACGTTGGCTGCTTGTCTCAAAATCCTAGCCTCAAGCAGTTCTCCCAAAGTGCTGGGCTTATAGGCGTGATCCACCGTGCCTGGCCAGGTTTCACTACATTTATAGTGAATGAGTAGAACACAGCACATGTCCACAAAAAAGAAAGCACAAGTAAAGAAAATAAGGGATTTCAGCAAAATTCTAGCTGCCAGGCAGCCAGGGGAAGAGTGATAACTGATGTAGCAGTGCAAGCCCTGGCAGAGTGTGCTCCTGGTGGGCGGACAAGAAGGGAGCCAATTTGCCCCCAAAGAACTCAAAGAGGCCCAGAGTCTGCAGGTTTAGAGAAAGATGGAAGTAAAACGTTGGAAGTGAAACGCAAAGATTAAATTGAAAGGTCTTTTTTAGGAAGAGTGTACCCCTCCCGGCACCTGTTCCTTTGCCACCACCCGACCCCATCCCCCAGCCTTACAGAGCACTAAGGATTAGGGAGGGGTCCCCCCATGCCCACAATGGCAAAGATTGAAAGTCTCTCCTCCGAGAAAATAGCAAGCCACCCCAGGAAAAAAGGCCTTCTCCTCTGCCATTCTCTTTAAACATAGTAATAGTATCTTCCCCATTTGCCCAAAACAAAGCCTGCCAATCACAATGCTTCCTCCCCACTCACCCGCATAGCTTCAGTTAACTTTACCATGCCTTATTCTTGTAATCAGCTAAGAATTACCAGGTTATTTGAGAAACATGAAGAAAAAGGTAAGAAAAAGTAATATTCTAACCTAAAAATGTATAATTATTATCTTAAAGAGAGTAAATAATGCACCCATAAAATAAGAACAAGACTTTATGAAAATGAAGCAAACACAAAGCTAGAAAAAGAAAGGTTCAAGGAAATTAAAAATACCTGATAAAATATGGAAAATTAACAGATGGGTCAGAAGATAAAGTCAGAAAGCAGAACAAAAACAGAGGGACAGAAGATATAGGAGTAAAAACATGAGAGAGAGTTCAATTCAAGAGGTCCAGAATCTAACTATTCACTTAGGAGTTCTGGAAAGAGACAACAGAGAAACTAGAGAGGATGAAATTTATCAGTGAAACAGTGTGAGATCATTTTCAGAGTGGGTGTTCCCAGAGAGTTCCACTGAGAGCCCAGAACAAGGGCTGCAGAAAGAGACACACCCAGGCACATGATCATAAAATCCTACTGCACCAAGAATAAAGAATGGATTCCAAAAACTTACAAAGAAAAAGGCAAAAAAAAATGTTTTTAATTACTTTGAAAGTAAATAGAAACAGAATATTATCTGATTTTTCAACAGTAACACTAAATACCAAAGAATAATATACTGAAGTTCTAAAAGATTTCATTTCCAGACTCAAGTGCATATTTTTTTTTCTTTACTTTTTTTAGAGACTGAGTCTCACTATAGGCAGAGTGCCGTGTCATCACACAGCTCACAGCAACCTCCAGCTCCCAGGCCTAGGCGATTCTCCTGCCTCAGCCTCCTGAGTAGCTGGGACCACAGGCGCCCACCACAATGCCCAGCTATTTTTTTGTTGCAGTTTGGCCAGGACTGGCTTTGAACCCGCCACCCCTCAGTATATGGGGCCAGCACCCCACTCACAGAGCCACAGGCGCTGCCCTCAAGTACATATTTTTATATACTTAAGTTCTAAGAAAATTCGCTTCCAACCTACTCCATTTTAGTATGTTATTTGAGAACATGCTAGAAAAACAAGACGAGGAACTTAGCCAAGAAAATGCAGGATGTGGGAGCCAGGAAACAGAGGCTAACAACCAAAAGGGCAGTCAAGGAGAATGCTAGAGTCCAGATGTGAGCAGGAGGAAGGTTCCGGAAAACAGACAGCTGACCTAATGGCACAACTGGAGAAAAACATAAAAACAAAAGGAAGATAGGATGAAGACAGCAATACAAGAAATTAAGTATAACCAAAATATGCTAATCTAATAATATTCACTTAGTCATAACAACAGAAATAAATATAATATAAATACTTTTTTGGAAGGATTGAATTGGGGAGGGAAGACTGGGGCAATAGAGATAAACCCTTATTTAAATGTTACAGAAGGAAGTAAACAGAAAATGTTTAAAGATGACAGATTATGACATGAAAGTATGAGCATATGATTTAGACTATGGAAGCAACTATCAGAAGGAAGGGCTACAGGAATTCCAAATGTCTCCAAGCAGTAGGACTGTGGGCTTAATTCTAGGACTGGACGCCACACCTAGGAGAAATTGCATACCAGAAAGACATGTCCATAAAACAGAATAAAACGGTTACTGTTTTTAATCAAGCTCAACCACATTTTTAAAACAAGACATAAAAAGAATATTATAAATCAGAATTAGGAAAATTCAGAAGTGAGGAGACAGACCTCCAGAAAGAATCGGAAATAAGAGAAAGAAAGCATTTCAGAAATGAAGACCAAACCAG
The DNA here is from genome assembly GCA_963574355.1 of Loris lydekkerianus. Classification (NCBI taxonomy): domain Eukaryota; kingdom Metazoa; phylum Chordata; class Mammalia; order Primates; family Lorisidae; genus Loris; species Loris lydekkerianus. Next base: position 5,370 of record CAUYPK010043679.1, read on the forward strand.
AAGGAAGACAAAATCAAATAAGCACAGCATGCTTTTTAAGAGAAACAGAAGGTGAAAGCCAGAGGGAAAAAAATTCAACAAAAACATGAAAAAAGAGATAAAAAGGATTCAAGAGAAACTGATAAATATTGGAGTCAGGCAAAGAAGATCTGACATACAAATAACAAAGTCCCTAAAGAAAATCAAAACCAAGGAACAGAGCAGATACTGACAACAAAGCTCAGGAAAACTTTCCTGAAATAAAAAAAGATTTGAAACTTCGTATGAAAAGAGCAGACCTCATACTTGAGGACATTTGCACAGAATGGCCAGTACCAGGACAGTCTCATAAAATTATCAAAAAAAAAAGGAAAAAGCAAAACAAAACAAAAAACCTTTAGCTATCTAGAAAATGAGAGAGTATGATTTAATAAGAGAAATTCAGCTTATTATCAGACTTTTCAACAGCCATATTTATGATAAATGGAAACGGAATTAACATACTTTAGACACTGTGAAAAAGAAAGTAAGAGCTAAGAGTTTTGTTTTGTGTGTGTATGTTTTGTTGTTGTTGTTGTTGTTGTTTTGCAGTTTTTGGCTGGGTTTGGGTTTGAACCCACCACCTCCAGCATATGGGGCCAGTGCCCTATCCCTTGGAGTCATAGGCGCCACCCAGAGCCAAGGGTTTTATACATGGTATCCAGTAAAACTGACCTTCAATTGTAAAAGGCACAGATCCCTTTACATGCAGTAAATTCCTTACCCCATCACCTCTCCTATTTGTTGAAAAGGTCTAGAAATAAGGGCCAACCTCAGCAGCAATGATCATCAATAGTAGCCAGAGTGTGGTCTTGACATACAATTTCTCATCCAAAGAAACCAGTGAATCTCAGAGAAATAATTCATTCCAGGTCTAGAACAGGAAATATACATTCTGTCATACCAAATAATAAGGAAGCTAAAAAAAAAATAAAAAACACTCAAGTCACATCAAAAGGACTCAGAATCCAACTGAGAAAAGCTCCCACTGACAAAAGATGGGACAACTTGAGCATCAATTGTGATAATAGCAATAGACTAAAATCCATCAAATATATTTAAATCTATGGATTTATAAATGACGCTTTCTAAATGACTGGTCACCCTCAGAGGTTGACAGGGAATTAATTTATTGCCTGTAAAGGTAAACACTCTAACATTTATCCTGCCTTTCCTATATGAATTCTACCCCTAGGTACACAATAAATGAGGGTAAGTATCCCTTTATAAAAGTATTTCAACTAATAAATGAAAAACAAACCAAATTGGAGTATCACCATTCTGTAACCCTCAATAAACTAAATACCAATGGTTACTAACATCAGAGAAGATCATCAGATATTATGCACTTCCTGTAGTCATGCCTACCACCACCAATAATCTTGCCAAAGACATTGAACGTGAGTCCCGATCCAGTCTCAGAACTACCTGCCGACAGTAGGAAATACAGAGGACTCAGGAATAGGCTTAGCTGCACTGTCTGTCAGCAAAACCAAGGCTGGGGGAAACTCTACAAGTCAAATGGCTTGAATTCTTCAACAGATAAATTGTAATGATAAAAGGGCTGGATAAGGGATTTACAGAATAAGAAAGACTTTTTTAAAATATCACATTTTTTAAGTGAGCAAGAGTAAACTATCACGTCTAGGAATGCGCATTTAGATCTTTTTTTAATCCTGAAACAATCACGGAAGTGACTACTATGAAAGTCAGGATAGTGGTTACTCATAAGAGAAAAAAAGGATATGCAATTGGAGCAGGTTCTGGGTTAGTGGGCAAAATTCTACTTTTTCTTTTGAGACAGGATTTCTCTCTTCAGACAGAGGACAGTGGCATATCATATCATAGCTCACAACAACCTCAAACTCCTGACCCCAGCTATCCTCATGCCTCAGTCTCCCAAGTAGCAGGGACCACAGCCACATGCCACCATGCCCAACTAATTTTTCTATTTTTTGTAGAGATGAGGTCTTGCTCTTGCTCAGACTGGTCTCAAACTCCTGAGCTCAAGGAATTCTCCCACCTTGGCCTCCCAGAGCACTAGGATTATGCATGGGATTTTTCTGTTTTATTTTTCAATAAAAAAGTCATGCTCACTTAAAAATACAGTAAATTGGGAACTTTAGCACAGAGTGAATGGAAGTATAAACTGATAAAGGTTTTTATAAGGCAATTTAACCATATCTACCTATATAATTAATACTAGTGCCATGTGCCTCACAGGTTCGTGAGCAAATGAAGTGATGAATGTGACTATGTATGGATAAGTGTGAAGGACTACAGACATGTAAGATAAATGTCAGGGACAGTGCTGTACAAGCCTCCTTATATACATCATCTCGCACCCTTTACAAAGTCTGTGAGATAATTACCATGATTTCGCATGTGGCAAGTGAGCTCAGGGAGGCTCAGCAGTTCACCCAAAGTCTCGCAGTCAACCAGTGAAAGAGCCCTTCATTTCAGAAATTAACACTCCAGCGGTAACAAAGTAAGGGAACATTAGCAACTACCTTGCCGACCCATCATTCAGGGAAGAAGGATGAAACTCAATGCTTTTATTGAACAAAATGGAATGTTTTTGGTAATACAGAGGGTGACCAAAAAATGTATACACTTTTAAGCAATATTATCCTTGTATTACTTTTCAAAGTTGAACTGATGGTTCCATTACTGGTTAAGTGTACCAAGACATGCCACATACATCCATTTACCTGTAATTCATATACTTTGGGGGAATGATTGATTTTATTTCTAACAAGAGCTCTTAAAATGAGTGTACTTGTTATTGGCACGCCCAGTATGTAAAAGCAATAAGCCCAGACACCTTGCTTGAGAAGTTATCCTTTGTATAAAATGCAAATGTAAAAACTCATTAGTATCTTCTCAGTATTATCATCTATATTACAATGTTTGTTATAAACTAAATCACTTTGCAATTTTCAAATGCACAAACATATGATAGGTTTTATTTCAAGTTGAAGGAATTCAATGTAATTCCACCCAATAGACAACGAAGCTGCTTCCCAACTGAAGGTGCTCACTGCACAGGCAGGAAGCCTAGCAGCCCCCCTGAACCCTCCTGGGAGGCCTGTGTCCTGGCCTTGTCCTGTACTCATGGTAACAGGTAGAAGTTTGGTCCTTGGATTTCTGGTGACTAACATCAGGCAGAATTCTGACATGTGAAAGAGAAGGTGGAAGGGGAGACAAAAGTCCTATACACAGGTCCCCAAGGGAAATACCATTCATTTCAGAGGAAGGAGGAGCGCTGACCTCAGAGTCAGGCCACCTGGGGTCCTGACTGCCATTTACTGGCTTTGTGACCTCAGCTCAAGTCATTTAACATTTCTGATACTCAGCCTTCCCAGGGGCATAAAAGGGTTAATAACACCTGCCCTGCCCACCTTCCAAGGCTGCAGCAAGAATCAGATGGGAAAATCACCACCACGGCGTTTCTGAATGCCCGCTGTATGCCAGGCGGGGGCTGTGCGCTGCGTGCTGTAGCCCTCCCAGTGCTCCACCAACCCTCCAAAGTAGCCTCGGTGTTGTCCCTCATTTACAGGCAAAGAAGTTAAATAATATGGCCAAGTGAAGGCTGACATTAAACCAGAGTGGACTGACTCCGGGTTCTGTATTCTCCTGGAGCACGTTGCTAGGGCCCTATGTGCTTAAAGCTACACAGCAAAAGATGTGTGGTAGGTACCAGCTGGCACCTGCAAGGCAGTCGCTCCATAAGCCAAAGAGAGGGATGCTTCAAGGACACCTTTAAACAAAGGTTGGGGGATTTAGGGAGATTTTAGGATATAGGCCCTCCAGACCCTCTAGCCAAGACAGACTGCAAGATAGCAGGCGGAGGCTCTGCGGCCTCACTTATCCTCTACCCCATCCCCAACAGACAGCCAGAGATGAGATCTGAAGAGCATAGAGTTCCTGGGAGTTTCTAGGATTACCTGAGACAATCCACATTTTGTAGAGGAGACAAAAGAAACTTTCTCAGAGCACCCATTCAAGGCTTTTGCCAACTTCCAGTGATAAAAGACAAGGACCCCCACAAACAGCACTGGAGAATATTCAAGTGCAAGTCAGGACCACAGAGTTCCAGTAGCAAGATCTGGGTCCCAACTCTGGCTCTGAGATTAACAAGTTGTGTAACTTTGGATAAAGCACTCCCAGTGTCAGGACCAGAAGACCTCTAAGGTCCTTACCTTACCAAACATATGATTCCTACAGCCCTATCTTCTCTGCCCTGCCTGGCCCATGGGCACGGGATGGAGGGACAGAACTCAGCATTTATGAAAACCCTGTTATGTGCAATGCACTGGCAGTCTTTTTAAAATAATAATAGTAATGATATATATGAAGTGCTTACTCTGTCCTGAACCCATTGCTAAATGCCTCATAAATATAGGCAATGTTAGAAGTTACCAAAAACATGGAAAAAAACAAAATTTACACCTCTGCCCCTTAAAAGTCATAGTATTGTGTAAGAAAAGAGTCACAGTAGCACACTCTGTCACCAAACAGGCAGGGTGGGGTAGATGGGCAGAGTCGTCAAAGAGGAGAGGGATCCTCCGAGACTAGGAGCTTCAGGGAGGCCCTGGGGCTCCAGATAAAGTGAAGCAGGAAAAACGGCGGAGAGTGCTCACAACAGAATGGGGAATTCCACAGGGCACACTGCAGAGCAGGTCTGGGAGAAATTGGAGAGGAGACACAGATAGAAATACTCTTCCCGGCCAACTCCCACTACACAGAACTTAGCTTAAACAGGGCTTCCTCGGGAAGACTTCCAGAACCCATTTCCCCGCCCCATGTTCTCCACGCACCCTGCCCTTCCCCTTTGGTCGCACTCGCCAGAAGCCCCATAGCACCTGACACTCACAAGCGCCCAGGTGATGCTGGCTGGATAGAGATGATCTGAAAATCCAGGTGAGGGCAACAGGAGGAAGATGTGTGGGAGGAAGCAAGGGTTTGGGGAGAATGGGAGGCACATAAAAATAACAGCGTATAACCTTGCTGGAACTTTTGGGGATTTGATTTCATCTGACTACGCCACGCCCATACACACTCTCTGAAGGGGAGGCAGGACCTACGATGAGGGAATTTTACCACTGCTCAGCTGTCAACGAGAAAATGCATTTGCCAGCTGCTGGCTAATTCAGAGTTTCACGGTTTATTTTCAACTCATCATCTATTTTAAAAACTGACTTGAGTTTTGCCTCCAGCTACCTATAGTTTATCTCTCCTTATGCCTCAACTTTCCCTCTTAAACTCTTCATTGCAACCCAATCCCCACCAAAATAGTCCCAATTCAAAATATTCTGACTTACTGTCCATATAAACCATCAAAATACCTCAGATTTTCATCATTTCTACCCTCATACTATGCCTCCAAGACAATTTCCTCACATGTGAAAGTGGCACAAAAACCCCCAGTTAGCCCGTGGATCTTGATTCAGGATTCAGAAAATGTGCCTGTAGCCATTACCCCACATTTACTCTTTGTTCTATCTGTCATAAAGTCAGATTTTTTAAGCATATACAATTACACACCTAATATAGGGAGCAAGCACTAAACTAGATGCTGAAGATATAAAGATGAATAAAATATGAGCAGGAAAGAATGGGGGGGGGAGTGTGTGCTTTCCCTGAGACACTAGTATAAACTTTGCTTATGGACATAACAACTTATGTCATTCTTTTTTCAGTAGAAGGAATCAAAGCTACAGCTAGAGAAAACTAAAATAACAGGTTATCAGTTCTCATTAGATTGTAACAAGTTGTCTAGTCACCAAAAAATGGTGGCAGAGGTCCATCTAGTTTACCATTTAAGACCAAATGAAATGAAACAAGGACCAGGAATTCCAACTGCTAGCGGAGCATCACAACAAAGGCATGGGGGAGAAAACAGCTTGTCTTATCTGGAGAAATCACAGGTAGCTCAAGATTTGTGGAGCACATAGTGAGTGAGGAAGCTGGAGAGATGGAAGAGGCTGAAATAACGGGCTTTTCTACAAAGCTGAGCTTGAATATCATCTTGCACCTGACTGATGATGATGATGGCAGCTAACATTCACCGAAGAGCTGGGACAGTTGTCCTAACTAATCCTTCAAGGCAGGTCTATTTTTATGCCGTTTCTATAGATGGAGACATTAAAGAGAGCTTGGGAGGGATGAACTATTGAAGGATTTTACACAGTATTTGTATTTTTAAAACACATCACTGGGGCGGCATCTGTGGTTCAGAGGGTAGGACGCCAGCCCCATATGAATGGTAGCAGATTCAAACCCTGCCCCAGCCGAACTGCAACAAAAAAATAGCCGGGCATTGTGGCAGGTTCCTGTAGTCCCAGCTACTCGGGAGGCTGAGGCAAGAGAATCGCCTGAGCCCAGGAGTTGGAGATTGCTGTGAGCTATGATGCCATAGCACTCTACCAAGGCTGACAAAGACTCTGTCTCTAAAAACAAATCTCGGTACAAAGTCAGTATTTATAGATAAAATGATACATCTTATCTTTGCTTTAAAATAATCAGAGTTTACAGGTGAGGATACAGTTTTCCACAAGCTGATAATTAGAGCTAGGTGATACGTACTATTATACTACTCTCACATCTTTTATATATTTAAGGTTATCCACAATAAACGTTTTTGTTTTTTTTTTTTGAGACAGAGTCTCACTCTGTCACCCTGCGTAGAGTGCCATGCAATCATTTTAACTCACAGCAATTTCAAATTCTTGGGCTCCACAGATCCTCTTGCCTCAGCCTCCTAAGTAGCTGGGACAACAGGCCCCTGCCACAATGCCGGGCTGGTTTTTCTATTTTTAGTAGAGACGGGGTTTTACTCCACCTTCCTTGGCCTCCCAGAGTGCTGGAATTACAGGTGTGAGCTACCATACCTGGACATAAACATTAAAAAAAGAATCTCTGGCTTCAATGCAGTGATTGAAAAGCAGGAAGTACATAATAAAAAAAATCCGTTACGGGATTAACAAGTAAGAGCTGAGGAGAGCGAGGGAAGTGCCAATAAGATGGAGAGGACATTTTGAGAGGAAAAAAAAAATTGGTTGGTAACTACCCATTGGCAGGTAGGGAATAGAGAAAAACCTCCGAGTTAAAATCAGCCTATGTGCTTGGCTTCTGTGATGGTTAATGGAGGAGCTGTTAGCCTTATGCAGTGGTTCTCAACCTCCCTAATGCCGTGACCCTTTAATACAGTTCCTCATGTTGTGGTGACCCCCAACCACAACCGTTGCTAGAGCAACGAAAATAATTTTATGGTTGGGGTTCACCACAACATGAGGAACTGTATTAAAGGGTCGCGACATTAGGAAGGTTGAGAACCACTGCTTTATAGGAAACACAAAGAGGGTTTGGGGAAAAGTAGAGGGAAGGATATGGAAACGCATTGAGTCTGGCACAGCAGATTAGGCACTTGTTCAATGGTCCTTTGGTAAGGAAGGTATATTGACTGTACTCCCAATGTAAATACATTTGTTTAGAAATTATACAATCTCCAGTATGAATAAATTATCAAACAAAATTACTTTTTGCATAGCATAGAAGCTACAGTATTCCTTCCTATATTCTAATGGGCTGTATGTCTCATAGGGTAGGTACACCCTATTTTGAAGATCACTGATCTACATAAAGATTATGGCTTTAGGATTGGGATGTTCGATCTCTTCAAAGTTCAGTTTACTTCCCTAGAAAATGACAATAGTACATGAGGAATAATAGGAACAATGAGAATTACACGAGCGTCTATGTACATAACTCATGTCAGCACAAGTAGAACTCCAAGGTGTCAGAGATGCCATCCTCACCCCACCCATTTCCTCCAGTTTAGAATGAAGGAAACAACAACACTTTTGTTTCCTGTGTAACGAATTCGTAGATGCATTTAAGTATGATCTCAAGTAGCTTAAAAACTCCTGAAAAGTATGAGCAAGCACTTGACTTCATGGGCATTTGCTTGCCGCCATCATCCCCATGCTGAAACACAGATGTGCTGGTCACAAACCCTGCAGCTGGCCCCTTCATTCTGTGCAGCTTACAAAGAATTACATAGACTAACCAGATACTACCCACCTACTTAACATCCCAACACTTAACACCGGGTAGGGCAAATAACCTTTCACCTGTAATTTGTTCAAACACAAAAATTTTTTTTGAAAAATAATTCCTCCATTCACTGAATATTAGTGGGAGAGGTAAATGAGGTATATCAAAGATTTCAACTTGTCGATTCATCACTGCAAGTGTTCCCAGGTACATCCTGAGTCTGGATGGCAAAATATCACAAAACAGCTCAGGATGATTCCCTCCAACAGGGACATGAGCAACACTCCTGCTATCGCAGGAACTGCCAACAGAGAACTGTATGAAGGACTTCTTGGCATGGTTCGTGTCTCCATGAGACACTGGACACTGAGTTTGGCACTGGATACAAGGAAAAGCAATGAGAGCCGGACTCAAATCCCCAGTTCCCACTGAGGGAGAAAAACAACATTAAAAACAAGATACAGAATTGGTAGCATCTCTTTCTATAGAATAAATAGCACATCTGTCTACCTTAGAGACTACAACCAGGAATTCTTTACTCTGTTTTTAGGAAAGTATAAAAACGATTTACAGATTTTAACAAAGTATAGTTAAAATTTAAACTCTGCTTTCATCATTTTCCCTAGAATGATAAATTCCTGGGGACTAAAAACCACATGCAGAATGAGTACATATAAGGCTTGGTGTGCACTTCTGAAACAAACAATGATTTAGCTGAAGCTAAAGACAAGGTGATGGTAAAAGCTAAAGAGAGCCTTGCCTCCAATTATTCACATGATCCAATGCTGCCCTCCAGCAGCCTAAGAAAGAAATAGCATTAACAAGTCAAAAGGTTTCAGGGATGTAAGTTCTAGCATTAATATTTTACTGTGGAAGATGTGGCTGAAAAAAGATGGGACAGGGGATGCATCCCTGCAATTAGATAGCAACAGTCTGCCTTAGTAAAAAACATCCTTTTAGAAAGATGTTAGAAGACGTTAACACAACCCACACCCATTAGACTACTCTAGGTAATTAATCTTTAATTAAAGATTAAAGGGCCTTGAAGACACTGAAGATACACTCCACTGACCTGTTTGAACACACTTACTTCACTGGGCAGAGCCATATTTTGTCACTGGAAAAATTCTGTCCTCCACTGACTTCCCTGTTCTGTGTTTAAACAGGGAGGTGGGTCGAAAGATATTAGAGCTCCTTAATACTTCTCATAGCCTACCCCCTCAACCCCTTTAATACTTCTTAAATACCCAAAGCAGTGTCAGTCTTTCCTAAGAAATCTATAGACTAGTCTACAGCAAGGTTATATTATGACTGGGAATTATGGAATCAACTGTCAACCTTGGAACCCACATTAAAGGAAGCACTTAAGTTGGCATGATGAACATTTCCAGGAAGGAGAGTGGCTAATAATTAGTAAGACAAGACCAACAGGTTTTCATATGCTTCCTCAAGTACCAGCAACAGGCTGGGCACAGTGGCTCATGCCTATAATACCAGCATTCTGGAAGGCCAAAGCGGGTGGATTGCCTAAGCTCACGAGTTCAAAACTAGCCTGAGCAAGAGGGAGACTCCGTCTCTAACAATAGCCAGGCATTGCGGCAGGCGCCTATAGGCCCAGCTACTTGGGAGGCTGAGACAAGAGGTTTGCTTGAGCCCAACAGTTTGAGGTTGTTGTGAGCTACAGATGCCACAGCAGTCTACCCAGAGTGACCAAGTGAGACTCTTGTCTCAAAAACAAATAAAAAAACCTTCAAATACCAATGACAATGATCTGAAATAATAAGCCCAGAAAAGCCTTATTTCCATAATCATCTTTCCAAGAAGACTCTTAAGTCCAAAATTCACTCCATGAGACATCAGTACTCATATCAAGCCAACTGACCTCCACAGCTCATCAGAGTATCTGCTAGCTGATACTCTAAAAGGAGAGATCTATGAAGAAAGAAGGGAATATGCCTCAGGATTAACTCTGAAGTCTAAGAAAATCTGACAATGAACAACTCCAGACCCACAGGAGAGAAAAACACAACATTCAAGAAGGGAGAAGGAAGAGAGGAGAGGGAGATTGGTGTGCTCAGACCTAAGAGGTACAAGGGAGGAGTATATGGCACACCTCCTGGGTGAAGGGCTCAACTACAATTTGGACTTTACCTAATAAACACAATGTAACTTAATCATACCCCCATATTAATCTAAAATTTCAAAAAAAGAAAATCTGTGTGTATTATTTTTGGCTACAGATAGATGTTTTTAATTTCTCATGTTTAGTCTTGAAACAAACACATCCAAGTTACTGTGTGTGCACACAGGAGGGGGAAAATACCACATACACATTTTCAAACAAAAGCTGACAGATGTTTATTAAGACATTGCTCTATAAATCATTATCCATATATTATCACACATTCAGGAAAATATCTGAGAAGATATATCAGGACAGGTTTCTCTGGTGGCTCAACTGGATCTGGGAAAAGAACAGAAGAAATTCACAGTGAGTAGTGACAGCTGCTGGTCATTAACAAACAACATGTAGTGGCAACATAACCTGGAGAAGCAAGATAGTCAAACTGTTTTCTCCTCCTGGCTAAACTTTAGCTTAAAATTCTTCTACCTTTAAGTCTCTCTTTGGCTGGGCATGATGGTTCACATCCATAATCCTGGCACTCTGGGAGGCCCAGGGGGGAAGATCTCTTGTGCCTAGGAGTTCAAGACCAGTCTGAGCAAGAGTAGGACCCTGTCTCTACTAAAAACAGAAAAATCAGCCAAGTGGTGTGCTGCACACTTGTAGTCCCAACTACTTGGGAGGCTGAAGTAGGAAGATCAGTTGACCCCAGGAACTTGAGGTTGCTGTGAGCCAGGATGATGCCACAGCACTTTTGTCTGAGGCAACAAAGTAAGACTTTACTACCCCCACCAAAAAAAGTCTCTTCAACATTCATGAATCTCAGAAAAGACCAAAAAGTCAATTGTGATGAATGGGCCAACTGCAAACCTCAACCACAGAACCATCATCCTATGTCAGATCAAAGATCAAGCCATTGGCTCATGTCTGTAGTCCCAGCTACTTGGAAGACTAAGGCAAGAAAATCACTTAAACCTGAGAGTTTGAGGTTTTGAGGTTGCTGTGAGCTGTGTTGCCACAGTACTTTACTGAGAGCAAAAAAAAAAAAAAAAAAAAAAAAAAGGAAAAACAAAGATGAAAAGCCATGAGAGGGGAAGCATATCCCACATTTGAAATATTGGGCAGCAAAATTAACAGTCTGCCATTACCTAGCTCTGTGAAACAGGGCAAGCCACTTACAATCTTTCAAGACACACATAAACAGTAAGAAGGTTTAGGTTCATATGAGCTATAGCTATATCTGAAGATACCCATTTCTCTGTTCTGTTAAAGTCTATTCTCTTTTGTAGATTACCCATGTTCAGTAATTACAATTTTGTTGACAGTTAATGAACACAATTATTAGAGCTCTAACTTTAGAAGAGCAGAGCCACATTGTTATGATCTGGGATAAGAAATTCCTAAGAAAGGTTCCTCTAGCTAGACAGTTCCTGACCTACTATCATCCCAGCCTCCCCAACTAAAGATGTAGCAACTTAGGGGCAGAGAAACAAAACCCAACTAATGTGGTACCTCTGCCAACTGACAGCAGTGGGTGTAATCTTAAAACCTGGAAGATTCATAAAAAAGGATTTTTCTTACCTCAATCTCTTTAGAAGTCTGAGTAATGGTGCAACCTGAAAAAAGTGAAAAGTAAGTAATCTAAACAAAGCATTAAATTGGAATCTTCGAAATATCTGATCAACTATTTCCAACAGAAATGTCCATTCAACCTATTTACTGGTATAGCTAGAAACGGTCTCACTCTAGAGAGCAACGCTCTAATAAAAAATTTAATGTCCTTTGGGACTTACTTAGAAAAAAAGAAAATTTAAGTCATAAACCAAAGCTTAGGAAGAGAATTTCTAAGTGCAATAAGAATCTGCATCCTTTTATAAAATATGAACTGAAATAGAACCACCCCAAATCTGATCTGAAATGAGACTGATGGAATTATCCTGATATAACCCATTTTCCTTTCAAAGTAAGTAGAACTGTAAAACAACATTATTCTTTGCTATATTCTTTGCTATATTGCTCAACTCTGTCCTCAAAATCAATTTATATTCTTCCTTTCCTTCACTCTTAATTGTAGCATATTTTGAAAGCTGGCATTCCCTGAAGTATACAAACATAAACAAAGGGTTCTACGTAGCATTCACTACCAACACAAGGAGCAAGGAAAAAGGACTGTGATTTAAGTCACAGGTTTTCTACTGAAATCTCTTTAGTTCTCCCTGAAGATCCACCTTGTCACCTATATCTTCTAGCAATGATGCAATTAGATTGTTTGTTCTTGGTTTTTTTTTTTTAGAGACAAGAGTCTCATTTTATTGCCCTTGGTAGAGTGCTATGGTGTCACAGCTCAAAGCAACCTAAAACTCCTGGGCATAGGCGATTCTCCTGCCTCAGCCTCCATAGTAGCTGGGACTACAGGCGCTCGCCACAATGCCTAGCTATTTTTTTTTGTTGTTGTTGTTGGAGTTTGGTTGGGGCTGGGTTTGAACCCACTACCTTCGGTATATGGGGCCGGTGCCCTACCCACTGAGCCACAGGGACTGCCCTGTTTCTGTTTTATAGCCAAGTATACTGGATACAGAAAAGAACCTAGACAGAGTATATAACTTTTGGTTATCTTTGTGGTTAACGTCCTTATTTACTAAAGCTTATAGCTGCAGGGAAAGAAAGACCTTTAAAAAAAAAAAAATCACTTGAATCTAGTGGAGTAAACTGAATTGTCAAATCAAGAAAAGTTAATCTAGAGAGTTGCTCTGAACCTATTCAGGTTCAAAGGGGCTGTCCAAGTGGCAAACAAATTAATTAAGTTAATTTAAATACAAGGAACCAAGAAAGTGACAATATTATTAAAATGGCTACTGTGCCTCATTTTGACGTTCTCAAAATGCAGTTTACTGGGGGGAAAAAAAAAAAACAACAACAACACATTTTCCAGGTGAATTCTTCTGCTAGAATTGGGAATATATAGCATCTCTCACCAAAAAAGGTTTATAGGTATCTCTAACTTTTAAATATCGGTAATACCTACCTATACATCAGGGCCTTGCCCTTCTCATTCCCCAAGGCAAAATATCCACTTCTGGGAGAAAAATCCATGGTATGAACATGAGAAATATTCTTCTTTTTTATGACTGGGAAATTTGAAAATACTGTACAAGAAGGAAGGTGAACCTGCAGAAGATAATAACAAGCTGTCAAGTACAACAACTGGGAACTCATCTTTCTTAAATTTTAATCTTCATTCCATCTTTTTGTTGCAACGAAAAGTTCATTTTGATTATGAACCAAGAAGGGAGGCTGAAGCAAGAGAATCGCCTGAGCTCAAGAATTTGAAGTTGCTGTGAGCTGTGATGACATGGAACTGTACTGAGGGTGACAAAGTGAGACTCTGTCTCCAAAAACAAAAAAGAAAAAAAATTTTTGATCTTTAATGTGCCGTTACCTGAGCAGAAAGGGAGGGAAGAGAACAAGTGTTAATGCAGCATCTAGCATGATGCCTGGGAGAGTCAAATGTTTGCTGAGTGAATAAATGAATAAATAAAGCAAAAGTCAATGACAGTATTCATTAAAGCTCTAGCTTAATGACTACAGAGAAGAAAACTAAAATCTGATCACCAGGAACAGATAGTTTAAGCATTATAAAGAATCCAATTTTATGAAACTGAAGCCTAGGCAAAGTCATACCACATCTTCCAGTATCGTATTTTTTTTACACTTTTATTTTTCAACTATGTAATACATTCTTTGCTTTTTGTGATTCCTCCTCAAAGGAAGACTGAATCATGAAAACCTGACTCCAACTAAAACTGATCTGATTTTAGAGAGCCAAAAGCCTCAAAATCAGGCCAAAGTATGAGGAGAGCAATCTCTCCAGACTCTACTTCTGGGAAAAATAGGCCCAAATGCATGAATAAAATCCACTGGTACTGATAAGAAGTGGTCTTTACCCATTAAAGCTAAGACACTGGCAGTATCTTGGTTTGACCTTAACTTTAAAGTTTTTAAACATTGTTTTCTATACAAGTTCCTCATGCTCATATATATAAAATACATTATTTAAAGCCTCAATAAAGCAGACTCCTGTATTAAGGAGGGAAGCTACAATACATATATTGTAAAATATGTTTACAATCTGTTTGGGAATACAAAAATTAGATGAACTTTTGATATTTTCTTTGGCTTAACTTGTTTTTGCTTAAGTTATTGTAAGTTTCCATCTTTCAAGGATGCATCAACTATGAACAGGTGATCCAAAACATCAGGGTGACTCAGCACTCATAGCATAGTGGTTATGGCACCAGTCACATGTATCCAGGCTGGCGGGTTCAAGCCCCGCCGGGAGCCAGCTAAACAACAATGACAACTGCAACCAAAAAATACTTGGGCGTTGTGGCAGGCGCTTATAGTCTCAGCTACTCAGGAAGCTGAGGCAAGAGAATTGCTTAAGCCCAAGAATTTGAGGTTGCTGTGAGCTGTGCTGCCACAGCACTCTACAGAGGGCGACATAATGAGACTCTGTCTCAAAGAAAAAAAAAAAATCAGGGGAATAGAACATCAGGAAAAAACATGTACTACCCTATGCTTGACTTCTGTTCCCACCCTGACACTCTGAACCTACTCCTCAGATACTAACTCATCAACTTTCTTTGCGTGACTTTGAAGTTTGGGAACCTGGTTTTCTAACTCTTCCATATCAAAATACACCAAAACCAAACTATCTGAAAGACTTAACAATAATTATATTAAACCACCTGTCTCCAACCAAAGCTGGGGGAAAAAAAGGTCTCCTAATTGGATTTATGTAACTTCATAATTAAATCAAGTGCTTACTGCAATTGCTTACAAGGGATTACAACCTGGAGCACAAGACACACAGCATTTTTTTAAAGCTCGTATTTACCAAAAGGTAGCCGCTTATTTCTGTAGCTAAATAAAAAGCACACAGCACCAGAAATACCATGGTAAATACACACACAGTCTTTGACATGAATAGTGTTCCCTAGATGCCCTCAAGCAACAAATAACTTACAAAACCATATACCATGGCCATGCATTCATACAATAAGCCAGTGTGCTCTTTCTGGTGGAAGATAGAGGCCAACTTATTTTTAAACTTTATCTCTTCTCGGGACTTGGTATATCACAAGCAGGGGAAGGGACATTTACAATGTCCTTTTAAGAGAGTCAATAGTATCTATCTGCAAAGTTCTCCAGTATACCACTACTCACTGCTGGAGAAATTAAACATGCCCTGTGTTTCTCCACTGGGAGAGGACTCTTACAGCTTATGTTTGGTTTCCTTCAGGTTTCACCCTACGCACCTTTGCCCCTCTGCTGATTTTGCTTTATATCCTTTATTGTAAAAAATCTCAGCCATGAGTATGATCATGGAGTCCTGTACATCTTTGTAGTAAATTCCTAAACCTGGAGGCAGTCCTAGAGACTCCTAACACAGGGGTATATTCGCATGCATTCCAGCTATTTAATTTGCAGTATTTGTACACAGTTTATTTTCAAGACCTAAGAACTGCTTCTGTTCTATCAAACAACATGCCTTAAAAAGGTTGGTGAGGCTGGAGGCAGTGGCTTACTTTTATAATCCTGGCACTCTGGGAGGCCAAGAAAGGAGGTAGGAGGATAACTCAAGGTCAGGAGTTTAAGAGCAGCCTGAGCAAGAGTGAGACTCTGCTAAAAATAGAAAAATCAGCCGGGCATGGTGATGTACACCTGTCATCCCAGCTACTTGGGAGTGTGAGACAAGAGGATCACTAAAGCTCAGAAGACTTAAGTTGCAGAGAGCTGTGCTGATGACACTGCGCTCTATCCAGGGCAACTGAGTAAGACTTTGTCTCAAAAAAAAAAAAAAAAAGGAAACGAGGAAAGAAAACTGTAGAGGAATAATGTACTTGCACCTCACATATATACCTTAATATACATGGTGAAAGAAACCTCTGAAAATGAGGACCACCATTTAAAAAATGCTAACTATCAACAGTACAACTCTACTAAAAGAATTAACATACTACATAATACAAACTTGGTGGCTTAGGCTGCACCTGGGGCGGGTTCAAACCCAGCAATAGCCAAACTGCAACAAAACAAAACAGCCAGGCATTGTGGCAGGTGCTATAGTCCCAGCAACTTGGAAAGCTGAAGCAAGAGAATCACTTAAGCCCAAGAGTGGGAGGCTGCTGTGAGCTGTAATGCCATGGCACTCTACCCAGGGCGACAAAGTGAGACTCTGTCTCAAAAAAAAAAAAAAAAAAAAACTTGGTGGCTTCTGTGGATCACTTCAACAACTATATCCAAAAACTACAATACTAATAATTTCTACATCAAAAACCACTCTTAAAAATAATTTAACATTCTCCTGTTACCTTTTCATGTTTACAACTTAAATTTTAAATGTGTCATTGATAAAAGGGCAAAAAAAAAAAAATATTACCAATCTGACTGCTTCTTTCATTTTTTCTGAAGCAATTGCCAAGATTTCTGAAGTAGGGTTGAAGGTCAGGGAAGTAACACCTGTAACCAAGTTCATTATTGCTTTTATTGGCTTTGGGTTTGTTCCTTGGAGACAAGAATCTTGATTGTATATGTTTACCACTCCACAATTAGAACTGCAAAGAGAAAAGGCAATAAAATGGATTTAAAAACAAGTAAAAAGGCTTTCACAACCTAAGCTAATACAGATTTAATCCCACAGACTGGTATTTGCAGGAATCATATGTTATAAAGAGACTAGCAGCTGGAGAGTTCATCCGAAGGCAAAAGCTACACACATCCTATCAGTTCTGCTTCAGCCTTGCCAAACTCTTGTTAACTCTGGCAGCTTTTCACTTGAGGGTCTAGCTAAAAAATGCAAGAAACAGAATTTCCATTATTCATTCCTTCAGTAAATATTTATTGCATGTCAACTCCATGCCAGGCACTATTGAAGTGCTTAGGATACAAAGAAAACCAAAGAGACCAAGACTTATACTGCCATGGTGCTTGCAGCCCAAGGTCCTAATGTGTGAATGGTAACTGTCCTTTCCCCATTTAGATCTTTTATTTTATTTTTTTTTAATTCTATTACATTTGTGAGAACTTTCAAAATAGTGCTGAAATGCAGCAGTAATAGTAGGCATCTTAGTTTAGTTTTACTAGGAATATTTATACTCAAGGTTATAGAAGTGATCATTCATCCTAAATGTATCTAAATATTCACCAGCAATGAATTATACTATATACTCTTAAAAAGTAAATCCTAATGACCTTATGTTCACTAATAGAATTGTATGTAAACAAGAACCTTAAGTAAACATTTTTTTTTTTTTGAACCAGGGGTTTTTCTTTATTCATTCTCAAACTTAGCTTAAGGAAACATTTGATACCAGTATTCAGATTCCCTAATTATGGGGATTATACACAGTATAAGGTACAGGACTAGGGTACCTGTAATTCACATACACTTAATCAGTAACTGTAACATAAACATAAAAAGATGCACAAAATTAAGCCTCATTTTACAAGAGTGACAAGCACATATTCCACAAGTGTACTCTCACTCCTACCACTCAATCATCCCCATTTTTTCACTCAACACTTACTGACTGCAAACAATCACTCTGCTATAATGGATAAAGGAGACAAATTCAGTTCACATGGGAGATTCTATAGCTTGAATGATACCTAACATGCCAGGCGCAGTGGCTCATGCCTATAATCCTACCACTCTGGGAGGCTGAGGTGGGTAGACAGCTTGAGCTCATGAGTTTGAGATGAACCTGAGCAAGAGCAAGGCCTCATCTCTACTAACAATAGAAAAACTAGCCAGGTGTTATGATGGGAGCCTGTAGTCCCAACTACTTGAGAGACTGAGGCAGGAGGATGGCTAGAGCCTAGTAGTTTGAGGTTGCTGTGAGCTATGATGCCACAGCACTCTATCCAGGGCAACAGAGTGAGACTGTCTCAAAAAAGAGAAAAAAAAAATGTAAAAATAAAAAATATTTTAAAAAAACAATAGCTAACACAGACATGGTATATTAGAATTATTCAGTGTTTTAAAAGTCTTCAACATGCACATTTTCTCATTTGATTCTAAATAACCCCTTAATTTAAGCAGAGCTAGCTCTAAGTAATCCATACTAACTACTCAGAAGAAATAGTAGGGATCTTTGGTTTACAGAGTTCTTTCATGAATTAATGTGTCACCCCCAAATTCATGTTGAAATCTTAACCCCCAACGTGATGGTATTAAAAGGTAGGGCCTTTGGAAGGTGAGTAGGACATAAGAGTAAAGCATTCCTGAATGCAATTAGTACCCCTGTAAGAGATCCAGGGAATTCGCTCATCCTCTTTCTGAAATATAATACAGTAAGAAATCAGCTATCCAATGCTGAAAAGGGGGCCCCACCAGAAAGCAACCATGCTGGAACCCTGATCTCAGACTGCCATCCTTTGGAACTATCAGAAATTTCCATTTTCTGTAAGTCACCCAGTCTATGGTACTTTGTTACATTAAGCAGCCTGATAAATCTCATCTTTTCCTTATATTTTTGACTAGGATCAAAATACTTATTCATTGCACTTATTCTATATTAAATGTTTTTTCTTTTTTTTTGGAGACAGTGTCTCACTTTGTCACCCTCAGTAGAGTGCCATGGCATCATAGCTCACAGCAACCTCAAACTCTTGGGCTCAAGCGAGTCTCTTGCCTCAGCCTCCCAAGTTGCTAGGACTACAGGCGCCTGTCACAATGCCCGGCTATTTTTAGAGATGGGATCTTGTTCTAGCTCAGGCTGGTCTTGGACT
>CAUYPK010043680.1:0-80177 GCA_963574355.1 Loris lydekkerianus
GTATATTGGACAAACTGGAATCAGGTCTAAAGAGTGTACCAGGTATATTGGACAAACTGGAATCAGGTCTAAAGACTGTACCAGGTATATTGGACAAACTGGACTCAGGTCTCAAGAATGTAAGTGTTATTGTTGACAAACTGTTCTCTGGTATAAAGTGTATAACAGGTATTGGACAAACTGGAATCAGGTCTAAAGAATGTAACAGGTATATTGGACAAACTGGAATCAGGTCTAAAGAATGTAACAGGTATATTGGACAAACTGGAATCAGGTCTAAACCCAGCACAGCTTTATTTTGCTTCTCACTGTCCCTTTACACTTGATTCAGTAGTGGTTTTCTTCCTTAGACCCTGGATGAAGCTTCTGGCATATCCCAGAGTTTTTCTGTTTATTTTTAGAAAATGAGCATCTTTCTGGTGATTTTGGGATGTAGTCATGGGCTCAATTGCAAATACTTACTGCCCAGTCCAAGGTATCATTCGAGATGTCTGACCTGGCTTAATGTCAAAGCAATGACCTTGTCCTCGTGTTGACCTGGGTCAGCCTGAAGGGAGGAAAATATCTGCTTCTGTTCCTGCCTTGGGGTAGAGATGGGGGAGGTTGGGGGGATGAGCAATCCTTATTTTGCTGGGTGGCATCACACCCTGGCCTGGCAGCCTTCTTGTTCTTTCTGTGGAAAGAACATTTGGGCTGCCTGTGGGTTCTAGGTTGGACCCTCTAACCTGAAATGACCTTGGAAAAAGACAAGTCTCTACATTCTGGGTGGCCACTTGCAGCTCCTTCCTCAGCCTGGGAGCATTGGTAGGACCCCCAACACCCCGTCTCCTCTAACTAGGCTCTTTCTGTGGACATCTCTTCGCCCTTCCAGGCAGCTCTCTGGCTCAAACAAGGCCCACCTACTCAAACGGACTCGTCCTCTGCTCTGAACAGCCTGCACCTGGTTTGGCATAGCAGCATGGCCTCTCCAGCCCTTATCATGAAAGCAGTTTGCATGAGAGCTCTCCTGTGCAGGAGTCAGGCCCCGTCTCCAGTCCTCCTCAGCTTCATCAGGTGAGAACACTGAAATTTCATGAGATGCAGGCCCAGCTGTCTGGTCAGGGAGCAGCTGTATGCCCCTGGGGAGCTAGCTCTCTACCTCCCCACCACGTTCTCATTAAGTAAGGGCACGATGGGTGATGGCTCTCCTCCCACCACGTCACTTTCCTTGTTCCTCACACTCATGGTTAAAAATACCCTCAAGTGGGAAATCACAAAAGTGGCATCAGGAGCTGGTTTAGGCAGCAAGCTGGAGGGAGATCATGAAGCTTCTGGAGGAAAGAACCACATGATACCCCCCAAAGGAAGGATCTTTGAGAGAAGCTGGAGAAGAGAGTGAGGAGGTAGAGGCTGGCACGTCCTCCGATCCTCATCTCTTCCTTTACCCCAGATAACTTGGGGTGGGGATTTGGTGTGCTGTGACTTCTCCAGGCTGTGGAGCGCTGTGCACGTGGGGCAGCAGGCGCTGACGGGAGAGCTGTGAGGCTGCAGGTGGGCGGAGGTCCAGACTCCCCAAAGGGCCTTTTTGTACCTGTCACTCTTGCTTCCCCGTAACTGCTAGGTAATGGGAAGTAGGTCATTCTGTGGGTGGGAGAATCATTCTCAAATATATATATATATATATATATATATCAAAATTGTTCTCAAGATTCCAAGAATTTCAACTTGTAAGTCAGAAATTTCACACCCCACATGAAATTGGCGAGAAGCCCAGAACTCGCCGTTTTCACTTTAGGTACTAAAATTCTCACATGGGTTTACTTAAAGAGTAACCAGGGTATTAAAATGTATTTGGGGCTTAAGATCTATTTGCATATGATACATTGGCATGATTATTTATTTACAAAAAAAAAAAAAAAAAAAAGAAGAATTTGGAGTTGGTTTTGTAACTGTCCAGGATTTACATGTTTATTTATTTTCTAAGATATCCTATAATGAGGAGCTTCACATAATTAATGATCTATTGGTATACTTTGATATTTTAGGTATTCTTTGTACAAATACAATGTTACAAAGTTTTCTCCTAACTGGATGTACTACATTCCTGGTAAGTGGCTAAATCAGTTGAATAAAATATTCTTAGAAGACTTAATTCTCTCCGACTGGATATGATAATATTTAATATCTGTCATGCTTCTGCAAAGTGTTGTGAACTGATAGGATGAGCCAAGATATTACCGTGCCCTTCCAGCCTTCCAGAGCACAAGTGTGCAACTATATCCATGCTCCATGTGCGCTTTTAACAAATACAGTTGATGCTCATTATTTGTGGATTGTGTGTCTGCAAATTCACCTCCTGAATAAAATTCATTTGTAACTCCAAATCAATATTCACAGAACTTCTGCAGACACATGCAGAACGTAAAAGTTTTGAGTTACCCCAGGTGCACATTTCCAGCTTAAGTTAAAGAAGGTAATGCTGTCTTTTTACTTTAACTCTCATACTGTAGACGAGTGTCCTTTTCACAGCCTGTTTGGTGCAGTATTTTTCACGTTTGTGTGCTCTCTCTTGATGATTTCACTGTTGAAAACCATCCCCAATCCAGGTGCTGAAGTGCAGGCTGGTGTTCCTGAGCATGAGAAGGCTGGGTTGGGCCTCATGGAGCAATAACACTGGTAGATGAGCTTTACCAGGCTCAAGTTGGAGTGGTGCCGGCTGTGAGTTCAACGTTAATGAATCAGCAATATGCACTAAATAAAGTGTCTTAAACACACAGACCTCAATCAAGGCTAAGTATTGATTGGTTGGTGAGAATGAGTGACCAGAGGCTGGTGGGGACATGACCTTGTATTTCCCTTAGGAGCAGTGGTTCAGTGTGTTGAGCTCAGTGTTCTTTGTGGCTTTGTAGAACGTGACAGTTTGGCTAATAACAAACATCAACAGTGTCTCCATTTTCTTTTTTTAATGTAAAGATGTGGATATGTCACTAAAAGCTTTTAAGCAAGGATGTGGTGAGGTGTTAGTTGTTACATGGTCACACTTGCTGCAGAGAAGAGAATGGAAGGAGGATGTGAGGCGTCCAGACAGTGGGCTCCAGTAGGGTTTGTGTGCCAGATGCTGGGGACAGGCTGGACTGGCAGGGCAGAGGGGAGAGCAGGAGATACGTTGTCATCTGTGCAGAAGCCACAGGGCTGGCAGTGAAGCAGACTGACAGACTGACGGATGCTGAACAGCCTCAGGGCAGGAGACAACCATGCTGTAGCTGATGCTAGCTCCGGGAGCGCTCTCCTGGGAAGGAGCAGCTTGACACCATGGCTCCCTGCCCCTCCTGTGATGACACTTGTGAGACTCGAGAGGAAAACCAAGGTGCAGGGCTTCAAAGCTCAGTTTGCACAATTTTCATATAATCCCCCCCCCCTCCCAGAATTACTTTTTTTGAGTAAAGTGGCTTTTATGCTTTTGAGAACACGCTTTGAAAACACCCAGAGGGCAGTGCTAATGCAAATGTTTTTACATTTATAGAGCCATACAGATACAGATAGCAAAATGCAGCTTTACAAAATGTTCGTGGCTATTAGGAATTTTTATGTGATAGGAAATGATAATATGTGTTGTTATATCTTACTTCACATCATGGATCATATAATTTTAGTCTGATGTGTCTGATGGGTTTATATGATATAAATTGTGTTGTTCTAGTTTTTGTCTTTTGAGTTTTTATTTCTGTATGTTGGTAAAAATTTTAAAAAGACATTTAGTGTTCCAAAAAGTATTTTCCTAATTGGTAGAAGGATGAAAAGAATTTATTCTTTAAAATCTGAAGATAACTTGCTCTATAGGTTCTTAAAGTGATTTTCACCTCAAAACAGTCTGAGTAGGCATTCTCTTGGCCTTGCCACCTGTTCTGCATGCTGAAGAGATGTGTGAGGAATGAATGTGCTACTGCTCAAATATTCCTTTTTCTTCTGTGTTAGATGGATTGGCCTATAAGGTAAAAACATTGCTTAAGATCTGAGGTTTCTAACTCAACATTATTTCTCTTGGCAATTTATTAAACACTTTTTGGTTATAAGACCTCACAGGTTCTTGAAATACAATAATGTATGGAACACACTGTTGTTCTTTGGACTCTACTGCAGGACATGGACATGTAAACTGATTAATCATAGTAAGTTATCACAAAAGTTTCCATAAGTTGCTATGAGAACACAGAAGAAGAAAAAAAATGGTTAGGAAAAATTTCCAGAGGAAGGGTGATTGAAGACTTGAAAGGAGAGCCAGGATTGGGCAGACAGATGGGATAACATGTGCCAAAGTAGACAGGCATCAAAATGCTTAGTGTATTTGGAGAACTGCACAGACTTGGAGGATGGTCAGAAGTGAGTGGAGGAAGATGAAAATCTCATATTAAGAGGCTGCCTTACTCCCCAGAGTACTCATGTTGGCATGAAAAATTTTGTTGGCTATGCAAGGAAAGATAGTATGAATGAACTATTTGATGTTACTTCCTTTAATATAAATCAATCAGATAATGAATAGTACAGACAATAAAAGAATACATTTGGATTAAAATATGACATTTGCTGTATGTAGATAAAATAATTATAATAATCTGAATTTACTTATAGGCTACTTTTGGGTTTTTGAGTAACCTGAAACATCCTCTGTAAATAGGCTTATTGTATTATTTCTCTTTCTGTTTGCTTTTTTTCCCTACTTCAAGTTCAAACATAAAAAGATCAGTATTTGAACATCCTTTTTTCATTTTAAAGGTAGGACTCTGTTGGGTTTGACATGTGGAAGGAAACCATGTTTAAACTCTTTCCTTCTAATTCCTATTCAGATTAATGTTAATGCACTTAAAATCTAAGAACTGAAAGTTTCCTTTTACATCATATTTCTTGCTATTTTTAAAATATGATAACTGATACTAAAATTTCTCAGATATATATTCTACTTCACAACTACCTGCCAGGAGCAAGTCATTTGTCTGGAAGGAGATTTCTGAAATCAAACCTTTAATAATGAGTTTGCAAACAGCTTACTTTAAATGGACTACTTCAGAGAAAGCAATACTGAGTATTAACTAAACCATTTAAAACCATTTAAACACCTGCTTGGATTATAAAATTAAAAATTTTCTTAAATAGATTTGATACAGAGCCTATATCTTCTTATAGGAAGGAAAACAACATTCCATTATCACCAGGTTTATTATTCTAAAAGGTTTTCTTTTCCAAATTGGATTGAAATCAAACTCCTAAATAAATGAAACATCCTTTTTTTTTCCTCTTCTTTAAGCTGTTCTGACTCTCAAGGCCTTAGTTTCCATAGGCTGGAGCTGTTTCA
This sequence comes from Loris lydekkerianus, assembly GCA_963574355.1. Lineage (NCBI taxonomy): Eukaryota > Metazoa > Chordata > Mammalia > Primates > Lorisidae > Loris > Loris lydekkerianus. Next base: position 5,330 of record CAUYPK010043680.1, read on the forward strand.
ACATCTTGAAATGAAACGACTAATTAAAGTGTTTTGGTTTTGGCTGGGAGTCTTATTTTCCTCTGGCTAGAGTTTTGTCTTCTTTAGTTAAAGCCAGTGCAGCATATTCCCACTTCTAAATTTTAGTGTGGAAAATACTGTTGATTGGGCAACAACAAAAAATACGTATGAAGCATCTGACCATTGTTAACTTTGCCTGATACCAAGCGGGATATATGCCAAGAACCTATCATCACTTTCTTACAACTTTATATAAATTAGGCCCTGTAATAATTTTTTTATGTGACTATTGACTTTATATAGTTTTTCTGCCTTATGTTTATGAGAGTTTATTAATTAAAAAAAAAAACAACTAATCTTATCAAGACTTTTTGAGAACCTGTGTTTGTGACGATATGTTGTGATTTGCTATTGTTTCTTGCTTGTTATTTTTGCTCTCTTCCCTACACTGTGACCTCCTTCGGGGAAGGGCTGTGAGTTTTTTGCTCACTGGTAAATCCCTCTCATCGGACATAGTTCTGGTTCCGAGGAAAGTACTGAAGAAATACTATCTAAACAAATGAGTGAGTTTTCTGTCTTCAAAAACAACACAGACAAAAAGGAGATAGAGAATTTAGTATATAAATAGTTATAACCCATTGATTTAAGAACCAGGAGAGAAATGCATGTCTGAAAAGTACTTTAAGGAAGAAGCAAGCCTCTATACAAGGCCTGGAAGGAAGGGATAGGATAATATATGCCCAAAGAATCCCATGCTGATCAGGCCTGTGTACATTATGGCCATACTCAATTTGAGGTATTTGGAGGACATGAGAGAGATTTCCAGTGGGTTTGGAGCTCAAGCTAACGTCCTCTGATGTAAAGTCCATTCTTAATCTTTAATATATATCTCATTTTCCAAACTATAGTGTTGGGACACTGTGAACGCTAAGTAAATATAGTAGAACCTCTGTAAGGTGACCACCCAAGGGACAGTAACAAATTGGTTAACGTGTAGAAGTGATCAGCATAAGGAGCTAGGCCTACTGCACTGATACGTACAGGTAGTACATGTCCTATCTATGAAAATAGGTCAACTTAAGGAGGCAATCAGTGTAAGGAAGTGGCCAACTATGGAAGTCGTACTGTAATAAAAAATTTGTAGAATGATTAGATTTAGTTTAAAGACCACCTATGCACAATCGTGTAGAATGACTTAAAATTGTATAGTTGAAGAAAAGCTCTGTAATTTGTTTAAAAAGTGGTCAGCAAATAGTAGCTGTCATCTTGGCTCAAGGGATAGTTATCTGACTGTGCATGTACCAACCACCTAATTCCTACACACAGGAGGCACCAGGACGGTCAACAGTTTGGTTTGTGTGGGCCATGTCAGATATTATAATACCTGAAGTTATAATGTGTATTTTCCCTCTTCAACAAAAAGACACAAAATAAGCAAAGAAAAAGCATTGGAAGATGGGTCACGTAACGAACTTCACAGCATTAAAGACAATCAGGAATGAAGAGTGGAGGGAGCTTAGATATTCTGAGTCCAATCCTGACCGATGGCCAAGTGTACAATTGCTCTGTATAGTTGCATAAAAACATTGGGGGATAGTGAAGTCTCTGGAGTTTGTCAAGAAGATAGTTTTGGAAGGTGTGAGTGTGATAGCCGAGTTTGGAAAAGTGAGGATGTGGGAACTGAGGGCTTTGCTGAGTACTGAAGGAGAGTTAGGATGTAGTTTTGCCCAAGAGAAGTTAAGTAATCTATGGCTTTAGAAGGCAAGTGTTCAAATCACAAGGAATCTGGACACTAGTGCAAATATTTAGTAAATATCTCCTTTTGCCAAGAAAAGAATACTACAATGATAAAATTCCAACTGTTGAGATTATAAATCTTTTTATCTAATCAAGTCCTAACATTATTTTACAATACTTTTCTCTGGTAGAGTCATTTTGTGTAACAGAACATGACAGAATCTACTTGAAAATTCCCCTGCATGTGTGTTGTGGTAATCAGATGTGTGTATGTGTGGACACAGGTATTCTGAGATCACTTTGCACGAGAGACTGGGAAGTCAGCTTCTACTGATTATGTTTCAGCTGGCGAATCCAGGATGTGTGAGAACTAAGTGTCCTGTCCCCATGACCTGTAGACCATGTGCTGTGTTTGTCTTCTCTGCTGAGATCGTCATCAATTATGTGTGCTTGAAATGCATGCTAATCTTTCTCTTAGAAGAAGGTTAAAGGATGACAAGAATGTACCTCTGTGTCAGCTTACTAAGGAGAATGAAAACTCCCTGGAGAAGAAAAGAAAAGAAAATAATTCAGGAAGCATGCTAAAAATAAGAATGTACTCTAAGAGAGGCAAGAGGAAGTACTGAGAAAATCAATACCAGTGTTAAGAGGTATAGGAGTGAATGAATGTGACATTGAGACTAAAAAAAAACAATGAAGGAAATTCTCACCAGTGTAGCCCCATATAATACTTAGCTTAAAGAGAAAATAGTGTGCTATTTTTCTAGAAACATGAATAATCACTTCCAAGCATTCATGAGTAAGCAGTATATTGCAATAACTCTAAGAGGAAATGACCACCTCACCCACACCACTCCCACCAGAGATGGATGATGGTAGATGATGTCCCACAACAGCATGTGGAGCTCATAGCATGAAAACGGAAAGGACACTGACAAATCCAATGTCTTTCCCATTTTTAGTGACCAAACTCATTTGTTTTCTGTGCACTTACTTGGGGATAGTAAATGTTGCTGCAAAAGGGAACAGACATATTTCTAGTGATTCAGAAGATCTGAGTAGGAAGGTGATGGCCTTAGTGGTATAGCATATGCTGTTTCTTCTTCTAAACTCATGACTTTGAAAGGTAGTTGGAGAGATAAGGGAAGTAATTGGATGGCAGGAAAATAAAATAATTTGGTCCTTGGGTGTGTGGTTTATGGTAACAAAATAAAAAGGGGCAGGGAGTATCCTGTGAAGACTAGAAAGAAAATGTTCAGGAAAGTAGCTAACTTAACATCTTAAGAGCCAGGACCATATTTTATTAATCCCTGCATCTTCAAACTTAAGTATAGGGCTTTACATACAATAGGAGCTTAAAATTAAAAGACTTTAGTAGGCATAGAGAAGAAAATGTTAAGCAAAAGAAACTGTTAAGTTACAATTCTATTAATGGTAATAAGGATGAACAAAAATAAAAACAGAATGTCAACAACAAGCTGAAATACAAAAAGTGCTTCATTATGAGAAAACAACAGAGAAGCTGATCAAGAGCTAAACTCGTATATGTTTATGTGCAGAACAACAGAGAAGAAACAAAATGAGTTTACGATGTTAATAACAAGGAAGTCGAAGTTATCTCAGAGCTATTACTGAGTTCTAGTGAGCTGAAATAATAGAAGACCACACATTGTTATAAGGAAATAGGTTTGATAGAGGATTGGGTTCATAGCTGGGTATATCAGTAGAGTGCTTGGGCTGGGGAAATGAAGATATGAAGGTCAGATTAAGGACCTCACAATCACAAACAGAGCTGGACATAGTATTAGAAAGGTTTAACTGAAGTAAAAAGTGATCTGAGCTATCACTGATGTGTCTGAAGGGCTATGGTTTAGTTCCCTGGGAGGCTGTAACAAAGTACCATTGACTGGGAGGCTTAAATAGTAAAAGTGTATTGTCTCAGCACTCTGGAGGCTGGAAGTCTGAAATCAAACATTGGCAAGACTGGTTTCTTTGGAGGATTTGTTCCATACTTTTGTCTTAGCTTCTGGTGGTTTGCGGGCATTGGTTGGCTTGTAGATAGATCCCCTGACCCCTACCTCCATCTTTATGCAGCGCTCTCCTTATGTGCATGTGTCTGCCCATGTGTCTCCTTTTAATAAGAGCACAGTCATACTGGATTAGGGCCCATCTTGATGACTTCATCTGAAGTAGATCATCTGCAAAGATCCTAGTTCCAGATAAGGTCACTTTCACAGGTACTGGGGATTATGATTTCAGTATCTTTTATGGGGTCAAAATTCAACCCTATAATGGACCATAAGAACATTGCAATCATTGTGTCATGTAGCATACCATGTCCAGCTTGATGGAAGATGGTAAAATAGATTTTAAAATGTTTTTAAATACAGCATTCACACAAAGGTGAGAAAGAAAATGTTTGTGAGAAGAAATCTGATTATTCGGGTGAGAAATCGTGTTTTTAGATTGTGCATGGTGGCTCATGCCTATTATCCTGGTATTTTTGGAGGCTGAGGTGGGAGGATCATTCAAGGTTGGGTGTTTGAGACCAGACCAAGCAACATAGCAAGACCGTGTTATGAAAAGTTTTAAAAATTAGCTGGGCATGGGGCGGCACCTGTGGCTCAGAGGAGTAGGGCTCTGGCCCCATATGCTGGAGGTGGCGGGTTCAAACCCCACCCCAGCCAAAAACTGTAAAAAAAAAAAAAAAAAATAGCTGGGCATGGTGGCATGTGCCTATAGTCCTAGTTACTTGGGAGTCTGAGGCAGGAGGATGACTTAAACTCAGGAGTTTGAGGTCGCAGTGATCTGTGATTGTACCACTGTACTCCAGCCTGGGGAACAGAACAAAACTGTCTCTACAACAAATGAAAACAAAACAAAGAAATTATATTTAAAAAAATAATGACTTGATTTATTAAATTCACTACCCACTCTCTGACTATCTACCCTTGGGTAGATGCCATGTAAGATACCAGAAATGCAAAATTGATAAGACAGTCACAATATCCAGAATGCTAATAAATACAGATATTCAATTTTTTTTTCTTTTTGGCTGAAAAACTTACCACTCAGTACATAGAGAAAATAGTGCAACTTTGAGTAGGGGATTAATTTCAAACACCTAAACAGAACTGACTTCTTATCTTATCTGAAATTAGTGAAACTTTAGGAGAAGGTGGTCATATTACTGAGGGATGATTATAATGAGGGAAGGAATGTTAGACCTAATCAGACACATCCCCAGGCTTCAAAAAGGCAAACTTGGTAAAACTCAGGGAAAAATACTTGCAGTTCTTATGGGGGTCTCTACACTAAAAGCTTCATCCCATGAGCTTCCCAGGCCTTGCGAAGGGCCTGTCAGATTGTCCATCGCCCTGTCAAGTCTGTGATGCTGCTTTTCATATCCATCATCCAGGGCCCCAAACACTTGAATTCTTATTGAATGATCATAATTGTGAATCATCGGTTACAAAAGAAGAGTAGATAACACCCCCATAAAAAGTAGTCTCATGTAGAGCTCTCTGTTTAAATCATATTTTGAGAATGTAAAATCACATTTTGACATAGAAATGTGAAAGTATGAAGTCATTTTTTGATGTATGAAATTTAAAAAAAATGGACGTTCAGTTCATTTAGTTTTCAGGTTTGCATTATCAGAAGCATTGCTGATGTGAACATGTAAATACATAGGGATCTAGGATACAGGTCTGCTTATTTCTGTAAGATCTGCAATACTCTCTCTCTCTCTCTTTTTCTTTTCTTTTTCTTTTAGAGACAGAGTCTCACTCTGTCACCCTTGGTAGAGTGCTGTACCATCACAGCTCACAGCAGCCTCCAACTCTTGGGCTTAGGGGATTCTCTTGCCTCAGCCTCCCGAGTAGCTGGAGATCTGCAATACTCTTTGTCTCTAGTCTTACTTAAAATCTCTCTTCCCCGTGGCAGCTGGAAGCATTGGGGTCTATTTGTCTGTTTTGAGAGATCTTCAGACTGAATGTTTACAATACTATTGGTGACCCATCCCAGCTTCAACACCTACACATCATGTCTGGTCAAACTCAACAAGGGCTGGAAACTTATGTTACCCCTCTGCCTGCACCCATGCTCTTCCTTTTCTACCTTTCTTTATCTGACTTTACCTTACCTGCCAAGATTCCAGAAAGCCTTCTTGAATTGGATTCCCAGGCTGGGTAAATTCTATGTTCAATCCTTAACTCTGCATCAGAGAGACCTCTTGCTGCCCAGCCCTCAACAGATGATATGCCCCTTCAGGACAGGCCCATGGCACATATCACAGCACAGAGGGTGCAGTCTGACTCAGAATAAGTCAGGTTCAATATAACCAGAGGAAATAAACTGACTACCTATGTTGATGGAGCCATCACACACACCCCACCAACCAATGATTTTATTGGCAAGATTTGGTGGCTTGGAATGAAGAAAGAGTGAATGGATGGGACAGCCTATGAATGAGATGACCTATGTAGAATCTACTAGAGCATCCTGGCTCCATGGAAATACTCAAACATTTGTTGAAACTGAATGGAATTCCATCTTTTTTTTATTCTTTAGTTAAAGAATCTTTTATTTAAAAATTGCTGTGTACTGTACTGGCGCTGGAGGAATCAAGAGATGTAAGCAGAGGGGCGTATGTAAATGAAGCATAGCTTTGTAATATGATTAATGTTATAATAATCCTTTGTTTAATGTGCTAGAGGTACAGGGGAGAGAGTGGGCAAAGAGAAGGCACAGGGGCCTGGATTCTCCATGATGCACTTTTTGTCTTTTTTTTTTTTTTTTAGTTTTTGGCTGGGGCTGGGTTTGAACCCATCACCTCTGGCATATGGGGCCAACACCCTACTTCATTGAGTCACAGGCACTGCCCTGCACTTCCTGTCTTTCCCTGCCCTGCACTGTAACTCAGAGAACCATATTTTTTAGGCTCTCTCATCTCCTGGATTCCAAGGAGGGCAATGGAAGGCACTCTGAAAACTGAAGGGGCTGGTGGTGAGGGTATGAACCACATTTGATCTTCCCCATCCTTCTGCTTTGAGGAGCATTGTTCATAGAAGCTGCCACATCTTCTCATGGTTCCAGCTCCTACTGGGCTGTCTTCCCCTATTCCCCGGCTCTTGTAACACAGCCTAATCTCTTTCTTCTTGCAATCTTCTTTCTTCTTACCTCTTGGAGCGGTAGTACCTGCTTGCCTTTTCTAGTCTCTTGGTTGCCTTCTGATAGGCTCCTTTGCTTGCATCCATCAGCTGTGATATCAATATCAGATAGTAAATTCACTGAAGCACCAAAAGTGCTTTCTGTTTCCTGACAGGAACTTGCCTGTTTCAGAAACTTCCCAAAGAAGTTCACATTGAACTCCACTGTAATGGGGAAGTTACTGGAGATTTCATTCCTTTTCATATGTAATATTCTGTTATTGTCTTGGTTGGTGGCTATGGACAAAATTTCAATTTATGCTGGATTAGGATTTCTTACCTAAAAAAATTCAGAAAAATAAAATGTTTGCAGCTATTTTAGAATTCACTCATTAATTGCATCCAAGAAGTCTTGCAGAAGTTCTTTTCCTTAGAGGCACAATGCCAGCTCTGAGATATAATAACAATCAGGACAGATGTGGTCCCTGCTCTAAGAACATCATGGACCAGTAAGATGGAAGACGGCAGCCACATACTCACTTAGAATACACTAACTTTGATAGCCTTTCCATTAATATTGCCATTTCCTTTAAAATGTCCACTAAGTTTTCTAGGTGAGTATTAGTAAATGACCATGTAATTATTTTTGAGAATCACAAAGCATGTGCAAAGCTCTCATTAAAACTAGATGGGGACCACTGATGTTTTTAGTCTAAACAGCTTTATAAATGAAATGAATATAATGGTAAAATTTGAAGTTTTAAATAACCCCAAACTGATGTGCTGTAACCTTCTTAATCAACAGACCTGTAATTAGGGGGGAAATGTGCCCTCTTTGACTCATTCTCTGATTGAAATATGTTTGGCAAATTTTTTTTTTTTTTTTATAAATTGCTTTTGTTCAAGAAATGCTTGCTATTTCTTTACATTTAAAAATGAATGATCATCTCAAATGGGTGAGGGATGAACTTCATCAATCTCTTATTCTGTAGGTGGAAGCATATCAAATTCATTGCATTTTTATCAGGAGAAATCTTATTTTTACATACTTTCAGAATATAGATTTTAATATCCTTCAGAAACACATTTCAGTGTCAGGAAGCTTTTTCATCTTATCTAAATCTCCCAGGCTCTTCTTAGTAAAGATGAAGGACAATTGGCTACAATTCTGTGTATAATAGAATAAGACTATCACTATGTATTTATTCACTCTTTCATTCAACAAATTTTTATTGGCATTTGCTACTAAGAGCCAGGCCCTGAGGATAAAATGGTGAGGAAAACCAGGCACAGTCCTGGTCCCTTAAAAATTACTTTCATGGCCAAAAGATCCCTCCTCATCCTCCTACTTGTTCCTCTTCTTCTTTTTTTAAGATCAATTTCTATCCATCTCTATTCTACATCTTTTGCTGTGTGGTACTGGGCACTTCAGTCATACGCTCTTAGTCCACTTGTATCGCTACAGAGGAGAACCTGAGGCTGGGGGATGTCTGGGTCTATTTGGCTTAGGTTACACCAGCTATACAAGAAGTATGTTGTTAGCATCTGCCTCTGCTGTGGGCCTGTAATTGTTTTCACTTGTGGTGGAAAGCAAAGGGGAGCTGGCATGTACAGAGTCCACATTGCAAGAGAGGAAGCAGAGGGAGGTACCGGCTCTTTTTAACAACCAGCTCCCATGGGAACCAATAGAGAATTCACTCATCTCCTCACTCATCTCCTCTCAGGCCCCACCAGAGAGGGTGTTAATCTATTCATGAGGGATCTGCCCCTGTGACCAAACCACCTCCCATTAGGACCCACCTTCAACATGGGGGATCAAATTTCAACATGAGATGAGACTTAGAGAAGTCAAACATCACAACTCAGCTACAGCACTCTGTAAAATAAGTTCTCTGAATTTGTAAAATAATGCTAATTATGGTACTCACTATGCAGTGTTGTTCTGAAGTTTGAGTGACCTTAATAAATGTCAGCTGTTATCACAGCCATTATTATTTCAGTAGAGTCTCTATAACTTCTGCCTTTGATCAATATGGCTACTAGCCACATGTGGCTATTTATATTTAAACTAATTAAAATTAAACAAAGTTAAAAAATTCAGCAACTTGGTCACACTAGACATTATTTCAAGTGACCAGCAGATCCTGGTGGCTGGGAGCTGCCATGTTGGACAGCACAGCAGATCCGAAAATTTTTACCTTTGCAGAAAGTGTTATGGGATATCACTGGTCTTTGATGCCTTGAATCTTTCTATCATCTATCTATCTGATAGATCTATCAGATCTATCTATACTTCAGATCCCTGAAGTATAGAATGGTGCACAGAATCAACACAATCAGTCAAACTGGGCCAGGGTTATTTCTGAAGTGTTTGATGCGAGGTGTATCTGTATGGTCATTTCTCAAGAGCAGTGCTTTTCAACAAGTGTGCCAGGGCACAGTAGTATGCCATGTGAGGATCCTAGGTGTGCTGAGAAAAATTTTAAAGATCATGAATTAAATTATTTTTGAAAAGTTCAAAGCATGGTATGTTCTTTTTTAAAAGGCTTTTTCTTTTCTTTGATCAACGTAATTTAAATGTGCTGCAAATGTTTAACTGTAGGTTCAAGTGTGCTGTGAAATAAGAAAGGCAGAAAAACACTGATCTATAGTATCTTTCTGTCCTTTTGGGGAACTCTAAAACACAGTGGTTAAGAACATATGTGTTCTAGAGCTAGTCTACTTGTATTTGAACCCTGGATCTACCACCTACTAGCTATGTGATTTGTCATAAATTTCTTAACTTCTTTGTTTCTGAATTTTCTCTCATATAAAATAGGAACAAAACAGTAACTACCTCTTCAGCAAATCTACTTAAAGCACTGAGAATAGTGCCTGATCTGTCAAACCCTCAATAATGCAATACTATGAGGGCCTACCCCTATGAGGGTAGGATGGGTGGGTCTCATGTGACCTGTAGGCACACAATTTTCACAAACTCTGACCACTGCAAGCTTGCCTCTTCTTGGCTATATTTTAGAATGGTACTGTACTTACTTCACTTTTTCAAGTCTCAGTTTATTTTTAAGATGAGAACATTACTAAATTCTTCCCAAGATTGGGTAGAATCATAAGTGAGACAATGTATTTGGAAGCAAAGACACAGTAGAGGCATTTAATAAAAGTTACTCCCTTCTTTTCTTTCTGCTTCTATATTAAATGTCTAAAAAGTAGATATTGAATATCATGGTCAATTGTCCTCCATAGTTATCTAAAATTGCATGTGAACAACAGAAAAACAACAACAACAACAACAATAAGAAAAACAGAAAACCTTATACATAACACACAGGGTTTGTGAAGCAGAGAATGCATTGTGCCTCCTGACATTCTGATTTCCATTTTGTGTGCTCTTAGAGCAACAGAGCTTCTTATGTTTCCAATGACCTAACCAATGGAAAGGAGAAATGGTGAGAATAATCTAATGTGACAGATAACCCAAACCATGCATGGGTACAAAAAGCATTAATATTCATTTATTTTAAAATATTTGCTGATTCAATCCACATTTATCAAAAGTCTTGTAGGCAAAGCATTGTGCTGGGTGCTGTTTTTCCTTCAGAATAATTTTGGTAGCAGATGGACCCTAACCATTCTTTAGTGTGAGCTTATATTTAAATTGGTTTACATTTCCTGAGTTTAGAAGACAGGGCAGCTTGGGCTACAGTGGTAGTAAGATGGAGTTGAGCCAAGATTAAAAATTTTGTGCCATTATAATCTTCATGGAATTTTATTTTTAAAATGATGACTTCCCAGGAAGAGAGTAAAGTTTCTTATTTATATGTATTTTTAGCATTCCATAAGCATTACTTTCTGAAAGCCTCAGAGGACTTGAAGGACATTTCCATGTGACTGAACACTGCCCTCTCTACGTAGGCTGCAGTAATGACCTTCAATCAGGTGCTCCTGACAGGCCATGAGTGAGTACTGAGTACAGGGATACAGGCATTTACACAGTGTGAACATACAAATAGCATCTGGTATGGAAACGATAATAAAAAGGCTTAGCCAAGTCATCTTCTTCACATGCTTCTCCTCTGAAATGCAGGACAGCATGGCCACCCAGATCTGCAAAGGGAAGACCAATGGTTAGGCAATGGGTCTCTCCTCTCTGCTACATTCTCAGTAACTTGGCCCTGGGAATTTAAGATGAAAAATCTCTGTTTAGCTTATTAGATTTAAATTTAGGTTTCATTTGCTAGTGCTCCAAGGAAATTTGGGAGACAAAGAGCAACAAAGCCATAGCAAATTCATGACATATGCTGTGGGCTGGGCAGGAAAGCTGTGGAGTTGTGTGAGTGTGATTTTAGTGTCAGTATGCTTTAGGGGTTGATGTAAGCAAATTCCAGTTCTCTCCTTAGTTATTCTGGGCAGCATTGAGATTATCCCCTTAAGAGCGTCATTTGCATTGAATGTTCTAGTAGTTAAGATGAGTTCCTGGTGGATGGAATAAGAAGAGAGATGATAAAATACAGCATTTGAGGGGAGAATATTGACTTAGCACCTCTGCACCTGTGGTTGGGGTAGAGATTTAATTTACATTTTGGCATAATCATTGACAAGGTTAAAGATGAATGGATAAATACTTTGATGCACTATTTACATTCCGCTGAAAGTTCAATGTAGAAAGCTTATAATTAGGATATTTGGAAATGTGCAATTCAGAACATTTTTCTGTCTAACTTGTGAAGTACCTGGGCCAGCAGCCCTATAAAATGGACTAAATATGAAGATGATAGTGGTGTTTTTCTGTTTCATGCCAGCTAATCAAAATGCTCCTTCTCCCTTCCTCTCAAAAATAATCAGTGGATCAGGAAACACACATCTCTCACCATGATCTATTCTGAATCCGAATAGGATAAAATAAAATGAGTTTTTCCCTCCTGTTGAAAAACAATTTTTGCTATACTACAAAGAAATAAATGTTGACAAAAGGAAAATGAAGAGGAGCTAAGAGGAGAATCTAATAGCCCACTTCAATCACTCCCACAGAAAATGCCTGGCTAAAGGATGGGCAGGCAGAGTGGCAGTGTTTTGGCAAAAATTTTAAATACAAGGAAAGTGAAAAAATTGTTCCAACAAGAGTTCTGTAGAAAAATGAAGGCAGCTGCTGCACTTTTGCTAGCCTGCTATCTCTTTCAACCAGACCCAAAGACAATCAACTCTTGGCTTAATTAATCACTTGCCATTTTTGATAGTGGAGGAAAATGCAGCTCACCTACTACTCTCTTAGCCAATGTACAAAATTCCCAAAGAGGAATGGAATGCATGTCAATCAAGGAAAAGAACCACTTCAAAGAGACCAACCTGTGAATTCTTTCTTAGTGTTTCTGCCCCCCACTGGCTTTTGGTGTCATTATAAGTAAGTTTGTAGGGAGCCCCAGTCAGTCCATTCTAACTTCTAAGCACTCACAAAAAGTCAAACCCAGATGAACAAAACTATCTAAATGTTGTGTCCTTATCTCTCTTTCAAATTTCCCAGGGCTCATTCTATGAGTTTATGAAATTCTTTCCTCTCCAGGAGACAATCTTTGATTAATTAAAATGTCCACATTATCTGAACTGCTTCTTGATATTAAGTGTCTTCTGGGCCAAGATGAGCCCAGTCTGAGGAAGACTCTCAGGATCTCATCTAGATCAATCCTGAGCAGCTGGAAGCACAGGGTGACAGCCAGTCAGGGAGGAAAGGAAGCCAGAGGTCAGTTTCGAAAAGTGGCACAGAGCCCAATTTGAATGCTGCATTATTTAAAGGTTGTAGTTAAGACACAAGTCTGGAATCAAGAATCTGGAACTGTACCACCAAATCAGAAATCTGGGACAATACCACATGGAAAGTATAAGGTCAAGACATTGACCTTGAATGAGACGTGCTCCCCAGGTTGCTGACATGTTATGGGGTAAAAGCGTCAGAGCCCCATAAAATTCTTAAACCACTCTGCCTACAGAGAGGTAGTGCGAATGCGTTTTCTGTTTTCTTCTATAACCCAAATAGAACCAGGGGCTTCTGTTTCTTAAGGAGGTTGGAGAAGTTCAATTAGGTGTCAGAATATAAATAAAAAAGAAATCCTTTTTGGGCCATATCTAAAGAACTTTGAAGGGGACACGATGCCACACTGGCCTCTTCTTGTTCATTCTCCCAGACTCTGAAGTCTTTCTCATAAGATTCCAAACCTTCCCTCAAGGCTCAGCTTCACAGGTTCCCTCCCTCTATCCCTACCCTGCCCGAGCCCTTTATTATTTAGGTTGTGAAACCTGTGACTGCTCTTACAGGTCCCTTCTCCATTATTTGTTCTGCGTCTGTCTATCTACTCTCCAGATTCTACAATGGAAAGCTCTAGGCCCTGGACCAGAACGGTCTTGTTAGCAGGAGGGAAGCTAGGGCAGAGGCAGTGGCTCATTTGTGAGTCTTGGCTCTGCCTCAAGGTTCTGCTTTTCACTCATGTTGATCTGCAGCTTTTGATGAGCCCTACTGTTCTGACCCTAGTAAAGTAGTCAGTCCCATGATTGTGCTCTTCCTAAATGTAAACTCCTAGAGGGTAAGGTCTAGAATATTAGTCACTTTGATCACTTATAGTGTGATGCAAATAAGCTATTAATAATCAGAATGATAATGGGGAAGATTGGATTAAGTGAATTAAAGAACAGTTGAAATAAGGGGCTGAGTCTCATTGGGTTGGTGTCTAGTTGATTGGGGGTGGAAGGAGGGATCAAGGAGCCAGTATATCTACTCAGCTACTTAATGACCTAAGTACAGTGTCACTTTTGTATTGAGCACACGTATGATGTAGTGTTGTGATAGGGACATCATTCTGAAGAAAACAGAGGACGTTTAAGTGTAGCTATTAAGCCAGGTGCAGTGGCTTACGCCTGTAATCCTAGCACTCTGGGAGGCTGAGGAGAGTGGATAGCTTGAGCTCATGAGTTTAAGACCAGCTTGAGCAAAAACTAGACTCCATTTCTAGTTTCAAGAAATGGGCAAAAAATGGAAAAACTGAAGCAAGAGGATTGCTTGAGCCCAAGAGGGTGCTGTGAGCTATGACGCCAGGGTGACAGCTTGAGACTCTGTCTCAAAAAAAAAAAAAAAAAAAAAAGAAAAAGAAAAAGAAAAAGAGAGAGATTAACAACACATACTTCCTGAACACTCACTGAGGTCAATTTCATTGCATATTCTAGACAGTTCTTATAGTAGCTTTAAGATGTACTGTTTATCCCCATTTTACAATTGCAAAAATTGAACCTCATTTTGAAGAATTAGTCTAAGCTCATGCAGCAAAACAATGGTAAAGCATTAAATGAGACCTATGTTTCCTTCAGTATTTAATTTTGATACACAAACACATCTGCAGGTACACAACATGTGTATCTCATCTACCTATGTACCATGTACAGAATACAGATCTAGTACACAGTATCTACAGATAAACATTTATATATTTACTTATTAATACCTAGATCTGTATGTCTGACTAAAATAGAATTACCAGGGAGTAGAGGGAGACAGTAAATTGGGATTGCTGTGATCAGAAGGGTCAAATTTCCCCTGGAGCAAAACTTGAACTTAGAGGAAGTTTTCAGTAGGACCAGGTTGTCAATTCTTTCCCTATGACATAACATGCTGCCATGGCAGTTGCTCATTTATTTTTAAGGTAGTGTGAATTTTCTACTTTAAGAAAATAGTTTCTCATTTAATATAAAGATGTCCATGTGGCATTAGTTTGTAAAATGGGGATGGCACGAAATAAAAGCAAAGCTTAGAATGTGAGCCTGAGGAAAAGAAAGTCTCATGTCTTCCTTCACTCATGCATCAAGTCCATTTAATGCCAATGTACAGCAGGCATTTTTCTGAGAAGGAAGATGGGAGGAGCTCACCATCTGGTGTGTAAATAATGAATGAGAAGTATAAAACGCAATTTGAGCTCAATGTTCTGAAGCCATGGGAATGCAACGGAGAGAGCAACACATTTTGTTGATGTAAGGAAGGATTAGCAAGGAAATGAATTTTCTGCTGTCTCAAAAGATGAATGGCATCTAAAAGAGATGGATGGGGAGGTAGGGCAGTTCTTGTTGGAATTGCTGTGTGAGCAGAGCAGACTTGGGGTTGGGGACTAAGAATGGGTGGGAGGGGAATAATGCAGGATTAGGCTTGTTCAGGGCTGTGTTGATAAATGCACGCACTGTTCTTAGTTCCTGAAGAAAACATGAGTGATGTCTCTTCTTTGGCTCAATGATGCCAGGCTGAAATAGTAGAGGATCATCTTCTCTTTTAATACCCAGGCCTGCCTCTGTAGGCCAATTGAGGGAAGAGCCTTGTGTTGGTTTTCTATGGCTGCCTTAACAAATTACAAAAAAGCAGAAATTCATTGTCTTACAATTCTGGAGGCCAGAAGTCCTAAAAGAGTCTTAGGGAGCTACAATCAAAGTGTTGGGGAGAGGTGGTTCCTTTAGGAGCTCCAGAGAAGAATTTGGTCCTGTCTCTCTCAGGCTCTGATGGCTACATCATTTCTAAACTTAACACATCATCACTCCAGTTTCCGTTCCTGTCATCATTTTACCTTCTCCTCTGTTTACTCAAATGCCTCTCTTCCTCTCTCTTGTGAAGACACCATGATTATATATAGGGCCCACCGGATAATCCAGGATAATCTCCCATCTCCAGGTTCTTAACTTAATCACATCTCCAAAGTCCTTCTTGCCATAGAGGGTAAACTCTGCAGATCTCAGGGGTTCTAGCATGGATACTTTTAGGGACTATTAGTTGTCCTTACCCAAGCCTCTTGGCCTTTTGCTTCTCTGTTCTTTCCCAGCAGGGCAGTTTGATTCTGGGATGTGTTTGGGTTGCTTGGGCTGCAAATTATTTTAATAGTGAACTCTGTAGCCATCTGAGTCACTCTGAGTTTCCAGGTCTGTGTCCTTCTGTGGAGGTGAGAATGTGGCTGACTGAACTTTGAGCTGGATACTAAGGTTTGAAGTAAATAACAATGGGAGAGGAATGGAAGCTGCCGCTGCAGCCCTGATAGCTGAGAAGTGCCAGCTAACACATGACTGGCATGTGTGGAAGAGGTGCTTGGATATTTCCAACATTCAAGTGGCTGCTATTGATGTAGGATCAGATTAACTGGAAGAGTGGTAAGAGAAAAGACAGCTCTATAAACATGTTGCTGTAGACCCCTAAGTCCCTCTGTCTGGTTCTGCTTTAGAGCCATCTTTATTGTCTCTTGTTCCCTACTCTCTTGTTCAGTTTGTCATATTAGCCTTCTGGTTGTATCTCATGTCTTTGTGTCTATTCTTTTTTCATCTGATCACAGACTTACATTCATGCCTGGGCTCTGATTTCCCTCTGCTGGCCCGCTGGGCCTCAACCCCTTATCCCCCCAGCATTCATGCCTAACCGGCAGCCACATTTCTCTCTTTACTTATTACCTTGCTGGTCTCTTTCCTGGTTTGGTCCAGATGATGAATCCTAATCAATCACTTTCTCCACAGAAACTTCCTTCTAACTTTTATCTCAAAGCATAGTTGAGCTCCCAGTACTGCCTTTTTTTTTTTTTTTTTTTTTTTAATCTTACAGCATTTGTCTTTCTTTTCAGTGAAAGATAGTTCATGGGTCACAGTTTCTGATTCTCCTGCTTTCCACATCCCTGCACCTGGTACAATATCTCCCTCTAAGCCTACCAATACTGGCTAAAATGCTACTTTCTCTACCAAATCTGTGGTTAAATAATCAAAATGGCACCAACCTTTGAACTCCAGAAAATAGAATGCAAAGCATTAAATCCTTTCATTCTATTCTTCATTGGGCTGTAGTGAAGATAAAATAGTATGACATGAGAGTTTAGAATAGTGTTAGAATGTAGGAAGTGCTTGGTAAATAGCACTTGATAGCAGTTGATATTATTGTGATCAGTTTATCTTAGTTTTGCAATATTTTGTAGATTTTTTTTTCCAGTTTGTTTCATTGCCCTTACTGATAGCAAATCCAGGTCATTATAAACTAGTTTTGAATGTGAATTCCGCAATTCAATGACTAATATGTTTTGATTAGTATCTGACACAGCACAAAGTCCTAAAAGACATTTATAAAATGTCATTCAAAGATGATAATTCTTTAATAAGAAAGATTCTGATGAAGAAATAAATTGCTGATGCTTCACAATGCCTTTGTATCCTGTAGGAGTCACTGAAATCTGAGGTCATCAGCATACACAGAGTGTACAAGGACAATTTATAGGAGGGCATCTTCTGGTAGATGAAACCAGATGTGTTCTGATTTGATTGGGCTGCATTATCTTTTTAACCTGCACGTACTCTCAGGGGTTCATATCAACAACTTGAATTCCAAAAGTTGTTTCTGTCTTCCTGACCCAATGTGTGAACTTATCACCTGGCCAGGGAAAAGAACAGACCTTTGGAAGACTCAGTCATGGGCAGGAGCTCCTGAAGACTGAACTGAGCTCTCTCCTGACCCCAGTTCTGCCAGTGCACAGACTTCTGCATCATTTGTCCTCATGCGCTAGGGAGCATCTTCTCCTCTTCTGAAGAAATGCACGTTAGCATCCTAGGAGGGGAGGGCCAGCCATATTCAAAAAAACAATCAAGCCAAAGGGAAAAGAAGGACCTGCTTGTCTTGCTCACCCGCCCACAGCATAATTCACAACGAGCAGAACACAGTGCGTGCTGTTGAATAATTAAATGAGGGAATGAGCTCGAGAACTCAGGGGCCACAGGTGAGATGTGACTCCTCTTCCCTTAAATATGAGATGAGATTCTTTCCTCTGTAACCTCTACTGAGGCCAGTAGGTGAAGTGTGACTCCTGAGTGTCCTCCCTGCAGATACCTGCCCTAGGTCTTAAATCTTCTTAACACCAGTGACAGAACAGGAAGTACCATCCTGCTCCATCCTGTCTCTATTCAGGCTCCATGGGGGCCAATTTATTATACATTAGCTCATTAAAGTTTGCATTCTAATGCGGTTACTGTGCCTTTATTTTCTCCCTAATGTGCAAATTATGAAGATTGCTCAGAATGTGAAAATTGGCCATTTTTCTCTTCCAAAAAGTTTTCATACAATCAACATCTCTTTGCAACATTATTTAGAAATACAGTTGAAGCATTAAAAAACAAAAAGAACTAGCAAGCTTTCTCACACATTTTTTACAACAAAATTTCTTTCCATTTCTTTTAAAGTGCAAAAGGCTATTGTCTGTACTCTTCCCAAGAACAGTTTATAGACACTTATTAAGTGCAAAGTAGTGCCTATAGTGGATTTCTGTTGAGATTAGCTGCCCAGCACCTATGTTTCCTGCTTTGGAGAAAATCCCAAGAAAGTTGAGGGGAATATATTATATTTTCTTTCCTAGATTCTTGGCTACTACAAAGTGGACAGGTGAACTTGCCAAGCTCATGAAATGTTCTTACCGGCAGTTGAGCCTGCAGTCCATAATGTTGATAGATGGGAAGGGCGGGAAGTCTTTCTGTGGTGTGGGTGGTGGCACCCTGGGTGCCACCCAGCACCCGGAAAGGTACTAGAGGATATGGTAGCAGCATCACTTATTCAGTATTGGCTGTGGTGTCGGCACCAGTAATGATGATGGGCACTGATGAACAGCAGTGACAGCCAGAACAACCTGGCCGGACTCCTTACAGGGCATGATTTGGCCTCTACTTCCAGCTGTCTGGACTTTAATTGCTCCTGACTTTTCTAGGTCTGGTTCAATAGCCTTCTCATTGGAAACAGCTTCAGTACAATACTTCACTACAAAGTTTTTCAGAAGACTATCTGAAAGCAGACTCTCTTTAACATCATTTGATTATGCTAAAGTATTTCTGAAGACTCTCTGCTTTTAAATAGTCTTCTGAAAAACTTTAGTACAAATCAAATTATGTTAATGGACATTAAACACAAAAATATGGTATCTAGCTCCTATGCATTGTGATTATAGACAAGCCTCTCTTTAAGCAGCACTAACAGAGTATATGAAAATGTGGATTTACAGACTTGATGAATTAAATGCTGAGTATTTCTTGTATTCTAAGGTCTTTTCTGTAAATAGTTGGCTCCTCCATGAATTCTGAATAAAGTAAGGAACAGACAATAAATTAAATAAATACTGCTATCAAAATAGGCCACAAGAGGACACATTCAGTTAGTAAAAACCAAGAGGGATAGTAGTGACTTCTTTCTGGTTATACCAGAACCTGGGTTTGTAGATGCAAATCTGAATTGTGGGACCCTGAAGCTTTTCTTGAGCTCTCAATCTTTTCCAACCAACTGTTCTTTGGTTCTTTCCTCTTACACTTGGCTTCCCCATGGACTAAACCTCTGTGATGCAGTTTACAATGCTATTCTGTCCCTCTACCTTCTAAGGGTAGAGGAAAGGAAATGATGATAGTGGAGATTATAGCCAATTTTAGAAACACCACCTTTCTTCATTTGCCTTTGCATGGTCTGCATTTTGTTTTTCTTTGAAAAATATACACTGATGATATTTGACTGTAATCAAGGAACCAAAAATAACTTCTAAATGGGCTTAGCATTTTCACTCCAGGTGTGCATTTTTCTATCTTTAGGCCATGGCGAATGAATGTACCTGGTTGATTAGATCTCTGCTGCAATGTTAGATGCACACATCTAACATCTCTGCTGCAATGTTAGATGCACACATTTCTTCTCTGCACACATTTGCTTGATATCTCAACTTTTAAATCATCTTAGAGAGAGACTTTAAAATAAATCAATGGCAAAAATAAGGAAACTAATAATTGATAACATTTTATTATATGGAAATTTGGAAGTCATAGCAAGGAGATTAGTAAGTAAAAAGCATTATTGTCTCTGTATATTTGTGGTTTTCTCAGTCTTTTAAATGATCCCAGTTTGGGGAGGAAAAAGTAAAAGGAGAGTTTGCCAAGATTTGTCATTTGCATTTCCCCAAATCTGCATACCTAACAGACCAATACCACATACTGAAATTGCAATAACAGCAAAAAATCTTCCAACAAAGAAAAGTCCTGGACCAGATGGCTTTACACCATGATTCTAGTAAATTTTCAGAGAAGAGGTCATACCAATGTTCCAGAACCTATTCCAAAACATTGAGAAGGATGGTACCCTCCTCAACTCCTTCTATGCAGCAAATATAACCCTGATATCCAAACCAGAAAAGGATCCAACAGAGAAAGAAAATTACAGATCAGTATCATTAATGAATATCGATGCAAAAATATTCAGTAAAACAGTAGCAAACAGAATACAGCTGCACATTAAAAAAATATACATCAAAATCAGATGGGCTTTATTCCAGGAATGCATGGTTAGTTCAACATAAGTCAATCCATAAATGTAACTCATCACATAAAAAGAAACAAAAAAAAAGACCATACAATTCTTTCAACAGATGTAGAAAAAACATTCAACAACACTCAGCATCCTTTTCTGACAAAAAGACTTAAGAAAATAGGCAGAGATGAGACATTTCTTAAACTGATAAAAAACAATGTGTAAAATGTATCTGTGCCACATAAATAGGCACATATTTATATCTAATGAACTTTACCTTGACAATCGTGCTTGTCTATTTTAATACTAATATTGACATTTTTACCTACATGGAGGCTACACTAATCTGAGAAGATTTAATTGCAGTCTTGATACATGTATTACCAGGGTCTTCTTTTTCCTGTGATTCTGGGAAATGAATTGACTCTTCTCTGGAATCTAACCTTCCTTAAACCCTTTCATCCCTCTAAGTACTTTCTATAAAACTTTGCTTTGGCTAAGTTGTGTTCTCATGGTGAGTGCATTTCCAGATTGCTCCCCTAACACCTGCGAGCTCCTCTCTCCTGTCCCCCAAACTCAAGAGGAGCTAGGGGCTGTCCTGCTTCCCAGATCTGTTCTTTGCACCCCGTCCTTTATGCCCCCAGAGACCCCATCTATTAGGTCATTTCAAAAGTTTTGTCCGTTTTTATGAGTCTACTTTAAACTGTAATATCTCAGTGAATATTTATTCAATTTAATAGAAATAAGCACCATTTAAATCAGTGCACTTTTGCCAACATAACACAAGTTGATTAATTCCTTCGGCATAAAAATTGGGTGCTCGGGAGTCAATGAAGTCAATGAAGGCCGTTTTTGCTAGGTCCTGATTGGCAAAGGTTCTACCAGTGAGAAAGTTATCAAAGTGCTTGAAAAGATGGTAGTTGGTTGGTAAGAGGTCTGGGGAGTATGGTGGGTGGGGCAGAACTTCGACGCTCAATTCCTTTAATTTTCGGACGGTGATTTGTGAGACGTGCGGCTGGGCATTGTCGTGGAGCAGGATCAGACCTCTTCTGTTGACCAGTGCTGGCTGCTGCTGACGCAATTTTTGGTACATTTCATCGATTTCCTCACAATAGGACTCTGCTGTGATGGTTTGACTTAGTTGCAGAAAGTTATAGTGAATCACACCAGCCGCTGACTACCATACAGTAAGCATGATCTTTTTTTGGTGGGGTTTTGCCTTTGGGAAGTGCCTGGGTGGCTCATTGGTGTCCAACCACTGTCCTGAATGTTTCCTATTGTCCTAGAGAATCCACTTTTCATCACACATGACAATCTGATCTGAAAAAGGATCGTTTTGGTTGCGCAAAAGCAATGAAGAAGAAACCTCGAACGTTGACAATTTCTGCCGATAGTTTAAATCATGGGGCACCCACTTTTCAAGATTTTTGACCTTTCCAATACGTTTTAAACCATCAAAAACCAAATGGGGGCTGACACCCAGTTCTTCCGCCATCCCACGCACCATTTGTGATGAGTCAGTCTCCACCAGGGTCCTCAAATCCTCATCCTGGATAACTCTAGATCAACCACTTCGGGGCTCATTTTCAAGGCTAAAATTTCCGGAACAAAATTTTGCAAACCAACATCGAACAGTGCATTCATTAACACTATCATTACCAAATGCCTGATTAATTTTTCGGGCTGTTTCGTCAGCACTTTGGTTCAATTTGAATTCATAGAGAAAAATTGGCCAAAAATCGCTTAATGACATCATATAGTAATAGGCTGAAAAGAATAGAAAAATTAAAAGTAGAAAAAAATGAACAGCATCAATGTATAGAGTACAAAATTCTCCATCGATCAGTATATACCATGACACAGTAGAATAAATATTTATTAAGATATGGAGCTACAAAAACACATGACATTAAAACGGACAAAACTTTTGAAACAACCTAATACATGATAACTATGGTTAACCTCTCCAGGACACTAAAGATTTTGGTCAGAAATTACAGTAAGACACCAGAAGAAAGAATGTAAAATTCACATGCATTTTTAAGAAATAGGAAGAAAAAAAAAGAACCTAGCAAGGAAATTTTCTGTTGCAGATGAAGAAGTCAGGCTAAGTCAGGCTTGACTCTCTAGAACTAGGCAGCTATGCTTTTCTAATGCGAGAGTTATTTGATGAGAACATTACTTTGCACGCTCACAAGCTAATATAAAGTACCAGAAGAGGTTTCTGAAATAGATGACAAATGAGTGCTGTACACAAACGACACGAACCGATTCTTCCATGTACTGTGAGGAGAGGCCTTTCTATCTAAGATGTTACTGGTGCCCACTTTGAAAAATAAGGCTTAAAGGGGCCTATGGACTTCACCAGGGCATATTTCCACTAATTACACGTGCTGCTTATGTGAATCATGATTTGTAGAGACAGAGGTCCTTGATTTATTCTGGTCTTTCTCCTTGCTTCGAAAGTTATATATTTTGCCTTAACTTGATTTATCCCTTATCTGTTGAAGTTGGCATGTGATTCTGACTATTCTATTTATTTCTACTAGTACTGATTATTTTCTGATTATTACACATTTAAGCTCCATGTCTCATCATGTGATTTTTCTGGATAGCTCATAGTAAGCCATCCCATTATTGCTATTCAAAAGTGATGTACTATTCACCAATATTATTCATGTGTATTGCATGTCTACATTTATAACCACAGTTAGTCTGAAAAATAAAATTATATCTTGCCTTAATTGTATCTGAATCTATTGCTACAATATGGTACTGTTAGACTTTCTTTTTTTTTTTTTTTTTCTATTTGATCACCAACTAGCTTTGATCATCAGGAAGTATTCACCTAAATTAAGTTGACGTTCTCAGTTTCTTCTCTTTCTGTTACTTTCATAAGAGGCACCTTGCATAGTATTTGAAACAAGAGAAATTACTCAGTAAACATTTGCTAAATAGAACTAAAGAAAATAAAATAATGTCAGCCCTTTCCTAAGACAGAGGAATCACGATGAAAGCGAGGTGATTTATCACTCCTAACCAAAACAGCATATATACAAGAACATATAAACATAATGGCATGTGCAACACATTTACAAGTTGAACATCATTACCTTCAGAACAATCTCTAATAGTGTATTTAGAAAAAATTAAAATAGTGCATTTTATTAGGCATGTCCATACACCCACTTTGTACACAATTTATTGTCATTTCAGAGCTAGATGTGTCATCATGTCAGTTGAGAACATTAATCTTGCTTAGACTGAAAGAAAAAATATATAATTCAAGGAAAGCAATGAAGCATTTCTCTGTATCTTTTGTGTTTAGAGGCTTTCTGAGCATCATCAGATAATGTCGTATTCAGAGAATCATTGTGCCCGTTGTCAATGTACAACTCTGCTCATATTTCTTGGAGAGAAGATTTAAGACTATAGCAAAAGTAGGATATAGTATATTTGATTTAAGTCATATAATGTTTTCAGATGACAATAATACAGAAATTAAATAGCTGCTGAAGTCTAAAGAGTAAGGCATCTTAGTGAGGAATACCAAGTGTTCTGATTACTATGGAACCTCTAAGTTGATCACCCAAGAGACTGTAACAAATTGGTCAACATAAGGAGGCAGCCAATATAAGGAACTAGGCCTACTGTACTGATCAGTGCATGTAGTGCATGTCTGGTCTATGAAAATAAGGCCAAAGTAAGGATGTGGTCAATGTAAGGAGGTGGCCAACTGTGGGGGGCTTCGATTGCATTTTGAATATAATTTTTCTATCTTATTAATATTCTTTCCTCACATAGTTAGAATACCAAAGCCATTTCTGCAAACATTACATTTTCTCTAAAGATGTGCTCTCAATAATAAATCTTCCCATGTACAGAAAGCCTGCTCTTTTTCCAATCAAGAACACTGGTCATGCTTTATTGCCAGGCCATAAATGGAAGTCATAACCCCTTCCCCCCCCATGTCTCATCTCAGTGACCTGTCTACCAACAAGCCAGAAACTAAAGCTTCATTTGCCTTCTCTCCATAATTTCTCCAAGTCTTATCAAATTTTCCCTGGGTCTTTTGAGTATATATATACATCTTTTACCTACACATTAATCCAAGATAGTGAGGTAAAAATAGGTATAATGGGGCAAAAGGATTTTATTTAGGAAATGCTGGGTTAAACAAATTAAGCAGGACTATTTACCACAAGACTTACTGAGCCGTGATCTTGTTTATTTTCACTAAAAGTCTGTAAAACATTTGAAAGCTCACTTGGCAGTTACAGTAAATACTTAGGAACTCCTTGATCACATCACCAACTAATTTTCAATAAACAAATGAAATGGCTTTGGTGTAAAAATGGAGATATTTCACCTCTAATTTAGATATCCAGGACTCTGGAAACAGACATAGTAAGAAATAAGAAAACATGTGATTTAAAACTTATTGAAACAACTGAATGATTGGATTACATTTTAAGGAATTTGGTTGGAAAGCTGTAAGTTTCTGGGGTAGCTCCTGCACTCTAGAATTATACAATTTGTTGTTGCATAAGGGAGCAATGGTTTCTTGAGTTTTATTTCCATCCATTTCCATCCTCATGGGATTATAAATGACTACTCTTTGCTCTACTTCCCAGACACCTTCACTATTTTTTTCTTTTTCTCTTCCATTTTCAGGAGAGTATTGGGGGAAGAGTGGCACACTGAAAAGAAAAATCAATCCCCTAAGAAGCAGTCCAAGGCATCACTGAAATAATGTGCTGCAGACGGCATGGGGACAGAGCTTCGAGCACTCTATTCATGACAGAGCTTTCTTTCAAAGTCACTGGAAGATAAAGAAGCAATTGTGACTTTGGAAATCTTCCAAATAATGTAAGCTATATGTAGCTTGAAAAATTACTTCTCTGTTGGCAGAATGTGGGTGATCAGGAGTGGGAGGAAGGCTAAACAAGGGATGCTTAACCTCATACAAATCCGTGGTGAGCTGTGCCAGATGAGGGATGACAACCATGGATGTTCTAGGCTGCATCTGCTTTGGGGGGACGGCAGGTGTGCATTTGGAGACAGGTAGCCTATTAACCACAGTTCAATGGTATAATTAGCTCTTTCTGGTTTCCAGGCATCCTAGCATCTCAGTATATAATAAAAATTCATCTCTCATTGTGGTTTTAGCTGAAAATCTTCCTGTGTACCTCTTGAACATGAACTTAGAAACAATTGAACAGAATGATGGCTGAGTAAGACACCCTCCTTCAGGTCAAGCAGAGTTGTGTAACAGTACCTTTCGCTATTAATGAGGCTGAGTTAATCTCCTTGTTTGTACAAAAACATGAATAACTCTTCAAAGATTATTTTTTTCACCACATTCACTCGAATGTCAAATTAAAGGCAACTAATGCTGTGATCATGTTTTATAATATGAATCAAAATTTGCAAACTAAATCTTCATGGGTTTTTTTGTTTGTTTTTGGCTCTGATCTCTTCACTAAAGAAAAATATCACACTGGTTAACAGTTTGTACATAAACTATTTAAACAAATTAGGCCCATTGATGCATAAAAATTATCTCTTCAAAGGTCAGATCCATTTTTCAGACAAATAATTACAAACCACTGTGCTGGTAAAAATTCTACATCTGTAATTACAGCAATGAAATAAAATGCACACTAAAAATATTGTAAAAAATAAAAGGTTAAGTATTTAAGTATTTAAATAGTGACAGGCTGTGCATTTTTAAAATGAGAACTCATGTCATCAGTTATAGTCCCTTCTTCTGGTTCCCACTTTTCCCAACTGGGCCCCACACTGGAGAACAAGACAGATTGAGATCTGCCATAAATCTTTCCAGAATCACACTGATGACACTGATGTTATGTGAACAAAACCTAAGTGGAATTAGTTAAATTTATGGCATACTTCACTTTCACTTAGTGCATATGAATATCATACTCTATCCTCCACAAAAATTTCCTCACCACATAAAACTTGCATTCTACTAATGGCACTGCAAGTCTAATTGATGAAACGCCAAACAGCAATAGGCATGACAAGATATCTGCATATTCTTTTTTGGAAAACCCTGATGCCACATAAAGTAGAAAACAGGTCTTATTTTTCCAAGAGCCATACCTGGACCTTTGGTTGTCAACATCATCCATTTTAGTAAGAGAGCAACTGTCTACAGAAAGGCTTTCAAAACTTAATAAGACCAACTCACATTATCACTTCTGTTATAAAATGAAATGGAAGTGATACATTTCTAACAAGGAGTCCTTAGTCAAAAATTCAATCTTAGATAGGAGCAAGTTGAAAATTTTGACTTAGGGTATTTATATGGAAAGAAATTAATAACATCTACTTTAAAATTACTTGTATGTTGAAAAATACAGACTAGACATTGGACATGTAATTTATAAATTAGCTGAGATTTTCTTACTCTATTTAACAATTTTAGTTTAGATGAGACAAATTGAGTGATAGGATTTATAAGATACGATCCTCACAACAGATCTCTAAGGTTTATTGTAACTTTAAAATTTGTATTACTTTGACACCTAAAGTAAACATCAGAAACACAACATACTTATACACATGACATATATAAGTGAACTAAATTTGAGAATCTAAAAAGTCTCAGTATTTCCCATTTTTATGAACACTTTAAAAACAGTACACAGATATTTTAATTTTATATTTACTTTGAAACATGCATAGAACATAATTATAAATAAGTTTATGTGCTCATCATTGATGATCAAATTATATCTGAGCTATTACTATAAAATTTCTTTTGAAAGATAAAAAAGATTTATATGTTGAGAAAATATATTCCATTAAGTCAAAATTAAAATTGAATATGACAGGGTGCTAGTTTATAAGCTACAAGTAAAAATCAAAACTATCTCCCTCCATAATTATCTGTGTGATACAACCTGGACAATAATGAGACACCTTTTCTACATTGAGAATAATAATTAAAAACAAACAAACAAACAAAAAAAACTTGGCTGGCATGCATCTATAATCCCAAGCTATTCTGGAGGTTGAAGCAGGAGGATGGTTTTAGCCCACAAGTTTGAGGTTGCAGTGAGCTATTATGATGACAGTGTAATCTAGCCCAGATGACAGAGCATGACCCTGCCTGTAAGTAAATAAATGAGGGAGGGAGGGAAGAAGGGAAGAGAGAGACAGAGAAAGAGAGAGAGAGAGAGAGATTCTAGAAATAATGACCAAGAAAAGATTTTAAACATTCAAAAAAAAAAAAAAATACACTGATGCGGCAGGACTTCACATGGTTATGCAAGTTTGTATCTTTTATTTTATTTCCCCAAAAGAAATTGTATGTATAAAATTCCAAATATTTGAAGATTCAAATTCTACTCTTTGATACCAGTGACAAACCAATTCTAGCATACTATGAGGTTTGATTGTTGGCTGTAAATGGGACTAATAATCTTGCTGTGATATCAAAAAATTCACCAGTAATTAGCAACAGAGTATACTTTGTGGGGATGCATATATTTCAATTTCTACAACCAAAAGCATCTATATGATAAAAAACAGACTTACGTACAAATTTATAGCTTTTCTTAGGATATAGATAAACTTAAAAAATATTCCCACATCTACCCGATCTTGGTCAATCTTATCTCTTGTCTCAAAGCCCATAATTTGTGAATTCTAACAAAAAATGCAAATATTAACTCTTCTAAAGAGCTTTCCCCCCCCCCCCAATGCTATACTCTATTTTGCATTTTGAGGACTGTATTTTTAATTACTTAAGTTTTAGAAACTTTCCTCATCACCTGTGAGGGTTAGTTTATGTGTCAACTTGGCTCAGCCATGATGCTCAGCGTCTAGTCAAACATGAGTATGCTTGTCACTGTGAAGGTGTTTCTTAGATAGGATTAACATGTAATCAGTACACTTTGAGTTAAGCAGATTACCTTCCATATGGGAGGGTGAGGGGGCTTACTGGGTCAGTTGAATGCCTTAAAAGACTGAGGTACCCAGTAGAAGAAGAAATTCTGCCTCCAGACTCAAGACTGCACCATCAATTATTGCTAGAATTTCCAGCATGCCCTGAAGATTTCAGACTTAGGAGTCTCCACAAATCTATGGGTCAGTTCCTTAAAAACTCAGTTTCTCTCTAGATAAATAGAGATAAATAGATAGATAGATGATAGAAAGTCAGATAGACACACATGCATCTGTCTACATACACAGATACAGATCTATAGCCTTATGGTCTAGTTATGTTTCTCTGGAGAACCCTAATGCACCTCCATGTTTTCTTTTCTTCTGTATTTTGTCTTAGATAAGGCTAAGTCT
Source organism: Loris lydekkerianus (assembly GCA_963574355.1). Taxonomy (NCBI): domain Eukaryota; kingdom Metazoa; phylum Chordata; class Mammalia; order Primates; family Lorisidae; genus Loris; species Loris lydekkerianus. The sequence continues at coordinate 33,860 of CAUYPK010043680.1, forward strand.
AACCATGATGGATGTGCGTTCACAACAAAGCATGTGGAATTTCCTTCTTTCCACTCACAGTTCATGGAACTGCTGTTCAACTCTGTTGACTGGCTGGAGGCCTGGTTAGTGGAGAGAGCTGGACTCACAGCTGTGATCCCTTCCCTGGAGGGTGGGTGAAGCCACTGTGCCCAAGGCCACCTTTCACTTTGGCTTTGACTACCAGAGATGTAAGGAGTTTCTGTGTAAAAGCAATTTTTTGCTGCCTCTAGAACAAAAAATCCTGTTTGCTTTTTGCTCATTATCATAGACATATAAAAAGACTGGGGAACTGTTTTTCATAGCTCTTGAGATTTAGTCCAGGGAGTGAGCCCTGAGGGGTTTAGTACCAAATGCCCTCAGCACCACCATCCACTTTCGATCCCCTTGGAGTTGGACTGGGAGCTGCTCCATTCACTCCGTTTTTAGGATGAAGGCCTTCTTAGGTAACTCTGCATTAAGATGTCCTTGTGTCCTCAAAGCCCAGAAGTGCTGCTGATTCCAAATGCTGTTGTTTTATAACAATGAAACCAAGTCTATGAGAGAATTACCCTGAATTATATGATCATATATAGATGTTGAACATTACTAACAAATAGTCAAACAAAGAACAGCATCTGGTAGAGTTTTTAAGATGTCATCAGATTCAGCGATGGTATAATGGACTGAACTGTGTCCCCTCCGAATTCGTATGTTGAAGTGCTAACTTCTCGCACCTCAGAATGGGACTGGGTTTGGAGACAGAACTTTTAAAAAGGTGATTAAGTTAAAATGAATCCCTTCAGGTGCCCCTAATCCAATCTAGTTGACTGTCTTCATAAGAGAAAAAGTGGACACAAAGTCTCCAGGGATGTGTGTGTCCAGAGAAAAGCCCACTGCGAGGCCGCAGTGAAAAGGCCTCAGAAGGAACCAACCTGGCCACCACCTTCCTCCCAGACTTCCAGCCTCCAAAACTGTCAGAAAATAACTTTCTGTTGTCTAAGCCACCTAGGTTGTGCTATTTTGTTATGGCTGCCTAAGCAGAATAATACAGAAGGTGTCAGAAAATGAGGAAATAGAAGAACAGTTGAGAAAAATAGCACAGTCAAGGCTTGAGGTTCTTTCCTCAAACACACATCCTACCTACGTTTTCCAGATCTAGGATCAGAATGTGTAAGGGAAGACGCACATCAATTTAATAACATGGCATCCTCAGGCTCTTACTTTTGATTCAAGTACATTTCTTCTTAGAAGCTGCATGAGGGTCCATTTTCTAAGCTCCAGCTTAATAAACATGCCTTTGGGATGCCTTTTCATGTAACAACTAATTTGAACTGGTGTAAAATTCTTGGTTAGGTACTTTTCCTTGAAATATTGTAGATACTTTTGCATTTTCTTCAGGTATTTACTAATGTAGAGTAATTAAGAAATTTTATTTAAAAAAAAAAAAAGAAATTTTATTTTTATTTTTAAAAGCCCTATGCTACTTCTTTCTGTTTGTGTGTTTTTGAATAAGGGTGAAGCTGTACTGGATGTGGCTGTCAGCCACCAAAGACAAGGTGCCCTTTGCTCTTCGCTCCTCTGTGATGGCTGAACCCACTTCTCAGATGGAGAGTTGGATGCCCAGATGAGATGTAATGTCCTCATCCAAACTCCAGAACCCAGCAGAGTGTAGTCTGGTGATGCGCTACAGTTCTGAGAGGACCTAATTATTCTCCAATAGCTCAATGCACTGATGTTCACAACAGCTAGAATGTGTAAAAAAAAAAAAACTAGACACTCCGACTCGGTCTCTTCCTATCTCTTGGGGTTGTGGAACCCCACCTGTGGGAGCCACACTCTGCAGGAGACCACACGTCCCTTGATCATTCAGTCACATTCTGAACAGATATTAAAACAGACAGGTACACGCAAAAGAAGTTTGCTTTGAAAAGCAAAATCTATATAATACAGGAGTAGCTTCCAGTTTAAAGAAACCTTTTATTTGAACCTGGTTCCACAGGGCCTTCTTTGCAACTTAATTAATGTGAACTATTTCCAGAAGTAACACAGGTAAGCCACCCAATTCACTGGAAAGTCTAGTTCCATCAATAAAGAGATAGATACATATCTGATATAGGAAGTACAATAATAATAGCAAAATCTATTTGGTGTGGAGGATGTACATGTGTCCACTACAAGATTATCTTAATTATGGCATTTTTGAAAGCTTATGTAAACTAAATGTAGAAAACAATTACAGAATTCCTTCCAAATGCTTACAGTAATCTGACCCTTAGTCTATATTTTCCATACTGTGAATTATCATCTTTTTTTGAGTCTGCACTTTCAATTTATTGGAATTTTAGGGCAGCTGTGTCCAGAGCTGCTAACTAAACACCACTTGAAATGGAAATCTTGATGCATCTTGGCAATAATAAGTATTTATTCACTGAATCCAAACAGCTTCCAAGATACTGTTTTAGAGGGAAAAGGAAGCTTGTAATATAATCAACAGCTAAAGTAATTATGCCCAATGTTGCCACTAGCTAAAATAATATAGTAATTCAAAATTTAGTAAGTCATATGAAACTTCCCAAGCAGTGAATGCAGAGAGTATATAGCTCTTATAAATCATTTCTAAGGATAGCAAGTATTAACCAGGAAAAATAAATGGAGATCATCCCACAAAATTGGTGCCTCCCACTTCAGGTATTTTTCTTACCCATTTGAAATATAAACACCTGACAGGCAATTATAAAGACACAGATATCTGATTCACAAAATATATAGCTTTATAAAAATAAAAGCTTGTTATTATCCAGATATATAATGTATATCTGGATCTGTGCCAAATTACTTTTCTTTTAAAGAGCTAATATATTATGCAGTCCCCAAATTAAAGGTAGAAATAAGCCATGAGGTTTCTGGTTTGGACATCACAAAACACAAAAGAGATGCTAAACATCCACTGTCACTGTAACCACCAGGGACTAGCCAGAATAATTTTATCTTGCCTAGTAGAGATGGATTTCTGGATCCCCGGATATACATAAAGTAATTTTACAAACCATGGAATTAACTTCCATTTCTCATTCCTTCTCTTTTTGGTACTTTCTTTCTTTATAACAGGGAAGAAAAGACGTGCAATCTGGGCTGCTGAACAGTGGTGAGCAGAGAAGGGGGAAGCCTCATGAAATCTGATGTGTCTGCGTGACAATTGCATAATTTCATTTCTATTCAAGAAGGTTCAATGTTTCTGCTGCACCTTAGAGATTATTGCCTTATGACTTATTCAAAATTTCCTCTTAAATTCTCCTTGTTGCTTTCACAATGATTTTTAATTGTATTTTTTAAGAACAAAACTAATTTTTCTCACCTGTCCTTCTTCCATTAAGTTAAATGACTCTCATTTTTCTTTATTTCTATTTGATTTGCTAATCAATTTCACTTTTTATCCTAAAACAATACATGGTATTTCCATTCATCATCTGGGACTCTAGGGAAGTAGATCCTGTCTTTAGAGCATCAGCAATACTGAGCCTTTCAAAGGCTCTTAAGTTTTCAGACTGGCAGAATAATGGGAGATAAAGTAAGAGTCTTGTACTTGGGAAACTTAATGGACATATTCTATAATTACTTGAGTGCTCTCTCTGCAGACAGCACTCTTCATCATGCAAGTCATGTGGGAAATACAAAAAAATTCCCTACACGCCTCTCCCCAAGAGACTTCAATCAAATGGAGGATAGGGGAGGCAATTAAGAAATACACACCAGGGACTCTATCAGTGGAAGATCAGAGAATCATGTGAGCTACACTGGGCTAGAAAAACAGCACGAGGTCAGGGGACAGCAAGGAATGAAGATAATGTGTCTTAGGGAGCTTGGGCTCTGGTCAGAAGACAATGGCAGACAAAATTCCTGCATGGAGAACAACATTATGGAGAACCTTAAAAATTGGTGGAAGAGTTTGGACTTCCTGCAAGCAGGGATAGGCTTCTGCAGGTTTTGCACACGGGAATCAGGAATATTGGAAGCAGTGTAAGAAAAAGCAGCTGCTGTCGTCCATCTGCAAAATGATGAGAGCCCAATAGTTTTAAGGCTATGTCAGACGTTTAGACAATAAAATGTCACACACACACACAGTCACACACTCACACACACACACAGAAGTCACATGCTCACATGTCACTAAGTGAAATTTCCTCAAACTATCATTTAAAGGGCTCCTGTTTTCCTGTTGCGTAAAAGTCCCCTACTGAGATCACAAACAGGAAAATAGCTTTTAACGCTAACAAAATATGAAACTTTTTAGAAGAAGGTCTTGTGATGATTAGGATTCCTTTTAATTGTAAAGTCCATGCAGGCAGCAAATCTCTCTCCTCTCCTGTTCTCTCTCCTTGACCTCCCTCTCTGTCTCTCTGAGACCTAATCCTGATATACAAACATATTTAAAAACTGGTTGCCCTTCATTGACACTTTTTCATGGGCAGTCTGGACTTCAGAATCAACGTGCAGGAGCTCTGGGTAAACCAAAGGGTACTCAGAAGTTCATGAAAATAGACTCTTCTCTGGCTCTCCAAATCAAAATGCTGTCAGATACTAATAACTTGGTTCTAATTCTACACTTGAGGACAGCTTGGTATTGCTTCCATGTCTCTATACCTGGTTACCTAAATGATAAACATAGCTGGCAGCCAAACCTATTGTGTCACATCTCTCTGAAGAATTACTCTAAAGACAAGGCACAATTTATAGTCCAATAAACAAAATGAAAAGATTATATTAAAAGCCCCATAGGGGCGTGGCGCCTGTGGCTCAGTGGGTAGGGCACCGGCCCCATATACTGAAGGTGGCAGGTTCAAACCTGGCCCCAGCCAAATTGCAACAACAAAACAAAAATTGCTGGGCGTTGTGATGGGCCTGTAGTCCCAGCTGCTCAGAAGGCTGAGGCAAGAAAATCGCCTAAGCCCAGGAGTTGGAGGTTGCTATGAGCTGTGATACCATGACACTCTACTGAGGGCGATAAAGTGAGACTCTGCCTCTACAAAAAATAAAATATAAACAAAATCCTATGGGGGGAGACATAATTTGTACAAGTGATTTCGAAAATGCTAAATTAAAAAAATATACAAATAATATTTTTAGCATTGATTTGAAATATTACTTTTCAAATAAACACCTCAAAGTATACTTCATAGTAGGCAAATATCCCATAATAAATGTTAAGAACTTGTCTTAAGAAATCTCTACCTTATCTGTACCACACTGAGCTTAAATTATTATGTTGTCCTTTGGTTCCTTGATTCTTGCAACAAAATTGATTTCAATACAATAGCCACTGAGTCATACACCAGTAATTTCTCAACATTTTGTGAAAAAATGATTTTTTTTCCCCAAAAAGTAGTGACTCAATTATCTGAGGTACTGGATAAACTCTTGGAATTATTATGATTATCAATCTGTCCATTTTATAGAAAAATACTTTTAGGGGAAATGAACAGATCAAAATAAAGTAGGCAGACAAATGCAGTTGGCTTTTCAGATTTAATTTCTTCCCTAGCTTTTATACTAGAAAATATTTTTGAATTCACACAAAGGCTTAGTCCTCATTTTAAAGAAATATTCTTACACTGACAGGAATGATCAAATATCCCTTAAGAGAGGGAATTTGTTATCTAGAGATAAAAGGGGACTACAGCATTTTGCTTTTACCAAAGAAAAGACTATTCAGAACCACCCATCATAATGGAGAACTCTTTTTCTGACTTCAAACAAACCTAATAACTTGCATTTTTATACTAAATGCATTTTGATCATCTATCAAACATACTATGATTTCAAGATTGGTGAGAAAAGTTTAAGCATGTGAAAAACTGATTCTTGATGAAGTTAAACTACAAAAGAAAATCTAGAGTTATTTTATTTTGTTTAATATTTTATTAAATAGCATACTCAATTACTGCACCATAAATGAAAATTTGAAAGTGTGTAACAAATGTTTTATCCTGTTATAGTAAGACAAAGTTCCTTAAAGCTAAGGGGAACAATCTCGGCAGAGCAACATAAAATTTCAGAACAAATATTGACAAATGTTGTCATGCCTTTCAAGATAAAATAATACTCTTTTACATATATTGAAAAAGAGACATAAATTAACTTAGGACAAATCATTATTTATACATTTAAATTCCTCCACCAAAGAACATAGAATCAGCTAAATAAATGTGTGAGGAGATTTTAGAATACTTATTTACTCACATATAGCCTAGAAAAATAAAAGTGTAAATAAAGCATATCTCCTCGATTAAAATCCTGTGGAGATTTGGAGTATGAGGTCTTCAAACAGCAAAAGTAATAGGAAAAGATTTTGATCTAAGTGCAAACGCGAGGTACAGCATTTTGACCATCCTTTAAGCAGCTTTACTCTGTGCTATCGCAACTGCTCTGAGTAGCTAGGGAGGTATTCATTCAATGTTGGCTGCAAAAGCATTTTATATTTTTTTGCTTTGTTTCGAAAATTGTTCCAACTCATTGGGGCTTGCGTCCCTGAAACTCTGCCCTTTTTCATGTAGTGGGATGAATTAAACAATCTGTTTAATCGTCACATCATACAGAAGACAGAAGGAAAACATTTAAATTATTTTACGGTTTTACCTTCAATTATTTAAGACTATTCACTTTTTTAACTGCAGAATGTATAATATATTGTTAGCCTAAATTGTCTTTCTTCTTTCTAAACATTAAATTATTTCTGATAATTAGTAACCAGCTTTTCTCTACTTCTAAGACATATGAATAAAAATACGCTAACATACGTGTTTAGTTATATATTATTACCATATATGCATATATGTATGTTCTGTATATGTAAATACATATGTACATATGTGAGTATATATATCAAAGATTATATCCACGTAATACAGCCATTGTAAAGAAAATCTATAAACTTGCTTTCCATTCTCTATCACCACAGAACCAGAGAGCAGAATCTGTTCAGAATATAGGCTCAACAACCAACACAAATTCATTCATTTTTACTTTAAAATTCAAATCTGGAAGTCTGCAGAGAAACTGATAAGCTGTGTAGGAGAGTATAAAGTCTACCACAGGCCATAAGATCTTGCACACTTAGATTATGTGTCATGGAGTAAAAGGAATAAATATCATCTAAGGTGAAAAAATCCATCATAGCTTTCACCCAGGCAAGTTAAACATTGAGAGTACATGGTAAATTATAAATACAACATCCAGTGGAAGTTAAAAAGTACTGCAAAGTATGTTACATATATATTCATGTATATATACACACACACATATATTATATATATATATACACACACACACACACATTGCTTTCAGAAATGTGTTTTCCTTATGCAAACATATTTGTTATAGATGAAAATACGGAGAAAATTTTTGAACTATTTTTCTTTCATAGAAAAGTGGACGCAAGAAAATCGGAATGTATAAATTAAAAAAGTAAGTCTTAGTTAACAAAAATAAAGACTAATTTTAATAGGGAGCAAATGCTCTTCTATTCATACAATGCCTCCTCTTCTAACTATCTTGGTGTCACACCTATGAAATACACTGTTTATACACACACAAAAATAACTTTTGTATGATCACATAGGACATGCTATATTTTAAGCCATTACCAAATGGAGATAATTTGTTAAATTGATTTTCCATATATAACTTCGAATTATATCTATTCAAGACATCTATGGTCTCTGTTCAAAAATATTGACCTATTTCTTACATACTTCTCAAAACTCATCCACATTAGAAAAATAAGAATATTCAGTACTGTTGTCTAAAGCTGATTGCTCCTGAAATTTTACACTCTTCCCTTTCTCCCCTGTAATGTAGATCTCTCCACCAGAAGATCTCTCCAAAGGGAGACCAAAGGAAACAGCAGGAGACTGACTTTGAGCTACTAGGTAGCAGACATTAATGAAATAACTCTGCACTTCCTCTCTTTGATTTTCTCCCAGGACCTTGACTCACCTTCTTGTGTTCCTCTCCAAATGGGTTCACATCAAACCAGGTACAGAAAGAGAAGGAAACAATACATTCACTTAAAAAAAGCATGTGATGAAAACCTTTGTTAATTATCTGATTGAGATGGTAAATGTCATTAGTACCCATAAAAGTGTTTTTATTTTGAATGATGACTGACTACACTTAAAACATGGTATTGTGATGCTATTTTGTTTTATGTAGCTCTAAAGAAAAGGCTGTCTTTCTATTAGTGTTGTTAGAATATTTCCACAATGAGGGGACTACTTTTTCACCTCAGTCATTACTAATAATTGGACCATCTTCACAGCAGCAATTTGGGCATCTCATCAACCTCCTGCCCTTACCTTCTGGCTCATCACTCTACTGCTCTCACTCAAGGGATTCCTTGACCACACTGGCACTTCAAGGCCACTGTTGTTGTCATTGGCCTATACCCCATGTCTCATTTTTCTCTTTACCCAGCTTACACTCTGAACACATCATTATAATAACATCCTTTTATAAATTCCCAACTTTTTCCCTCTTAATATTTTGCTAGAGAAACCCCAGCTCCAATTATTCCCTACCCTCTACTCTGCACTTGTAATGGACTGGTTCAAAGTGGCTGAAACATTTTTGACCCATCTGAGTGGGTCCTCATCACTGGCAAGGCAAGCCTACTACTTCCTTGGTCTATTTACTCCCTTTGTGGACTATTTATTATCTTCTCCTCTCTCTTTCTATCCCCGCTCTCACTCTTGGCTGATCAGCTTTGTTACTTTTGCACTCAAAAGAGAACATCCTTTTTGTCCTACGACAGCCAAGGTAACCAAGGTGTCCTCTCTTCTAACTTACACCAATGGCCCGTTGGCTTCCTGTAACAAACTCCCTCTTGCAGTCTAGTGTGAACCTGTACTTATGTAAAATATAATAAACACTGATTACCAAATAATGAAATGAAAAACTAAGGACCTGTAGCATGTATCAAATACCAGCCTCAACACACACAAGCACTATAGCTAACTGCTATGAAAATTAATTCTCTCATTTTGTGTCATCTTGTTGTGTATCCATCAACAGCCTGGTGTTTCTGATACACAACATTTTGAGGTGTACTGTTCCAGCATACTAAATGGAGCTGAGGTCAGGTCCGGTGCTCGTTGTTTACTCTTCTGGAAAGTTCTTCCTCCAGAGAGCCATAAGGTTTATTCCTTGCCTTTTCCACTTCAGTTCAAACGTCACCACCTCAGAGACCATTGTACCTTATCTCAAAATAAGATACTGACATCCCTTTTTATCCCCTCTCCCAGAGTTACTTGTCTTCACGGCACTTATAATTTACTTGGTGTTCTTACATAATTACATTTTATTGCTTATTCTCCCAATGTAAGTTCAGTTCCATGAAGACAATGGTTTTAACTTTTTGCTACTGAGTTTCCAAAATTTAAATTATACCTACTACATAGAGGGTATTTAGTGATGTTGAATAAATGCATGAATTGTAGCAAAAAATACAACCAAAGATAATGAGCATGTTATTATCACAGGTTTTTGGAGAATTGCAAAAGGTTTCTACGTTTTCATAAATACCACTTTATAGTTGTTGTTACAATGTTTAATACTGTAATATTACATATAATACAATATTGCATATAACATATTACATATGTTTAATACTATCTTATTGTGTGATCCAAAATTGGGGGGGGATCAATAATAGATTTATCTTGGAAGAGCAAAATAGGAAAATAGGGCTAAATTTTAAGATGCTGTGATTAAAATAAAGTTTACTTCCTTCTAACAGATGTATAAAGGAATACTCAACATGGTTAATCATCAGAGAACTTCAAATCAAAACTATAATGGGGTATCATTTCACCCCAGTTAAAATGGCTTTTATGAAGATCTGTGAACTATTACATTGGTAATTTAGTAGAGACTGAATTGAATTTGTAAATCCCTTTGAGAAGTAAAGACATTTTAATGACACTGATTCTATAAATCCATGACCATGGGATGTTTTTCCATTTGTTTGTATCATCTATAATTTCTTTTACCAGTGTTTTGTGGTTCTCACTGTAGAGACCTTTTACTTTTTAGTTAAGTATATGCTATGTATTTTATTTTCCTTGTAGCTATTATATAATAAGTGATATTTAGTCCTTGATCTGACTCTCAGCTTGACCATATTCAGTATATAGAAATGGTACTGATTGAGTAGTACTGTTTTAGAAACCCGAGACTTTGTTGAGTTTATCGATTCTAAAAGTCTTTTGGTGAAGTCTTTGGGGTCTTTTAGGTAAAACATCTTATTGTCAGGCAAACAAAAAGAGTTTTGCCTCCTCTTTCCCAATTTAGATATCCTTTATTTCTTTATCTTGCCTGATTTCTCTGGCTAGGACTTCCAGTACTATGATGAATACAAGTAGTGACAGTGGGAACCCTTGTCTGGTTCAAGTTCTTAAAGGAAATGCTTTCAAATTTTCCCCATTCAGTATGCTGTTGGGTGGAGGTCTGTTATGCATGATTCTTATAATTTTGAGGTATGTTCTTTCTTTGCCTAGTTTATTGAGTGTTTTCATTATAAAAAGGTGCTGGATTTGATTTTTCTGCATCTATTGAGATGGTCACATGTCACATGCTCTTTATTTTTGTTTCTGTTTATATGGTGAATCAGATTTATTGATTTGCATATGTTGAACCATCCTTACATTTCTGGGATGAAATCCACTTGACCATGGTAAATTATCTTTGGATGTGCTATTGAATTCAATTTATTAGCATTTTGTTGAGGATTTTTGCATTGGTACATATGTGATATTGGACTGTAGCTTTTTTTGTTGTTGTGACTGGCTTTGGTACTGGTTACATACAAGGAATTGGGGAGGATTCTTTCTTACATGTTATGGAATAACTTCTGTAGTGTAGGTAATAATGAATACTGGTGAGGAAAGGGATAAAGGAGAACCTTTACATATTGTTGCTGAGAAGGCAAATTAATGCAGTCACTATGGAGAACAATATGGAGGTTCCTCAAGTAACTGAAAATAGAACTACCATTTAAACCAGCAATCCCACTGCTAGGTGTATATCTAAAGGAAGGAATTCAGTATATTGAAATGATAGCTACTCTCCCATATTTACTACAACACAATTCACAATACCCAAGATTTGAAACCAACTTACATGTTCATCAATGGATGAATGGAAACAGAAATTGCAGTATATGCTCATTAATAATGAAATATTACATAGTACAAAAAAATGAAACCCTGCCATTTGTATGTAACAACATGGATGAAAGTGTAGAACATAATGTTAAGTGAAATAAGCCAAGCACAGAAAGACAAATCTCACATGTTTTCCCTCTTAAGTGGGAGCTAAATATTAAAAGCAATTTGTATCATGGAGACTGAGGCTTGGAAGGGTAGAGAGGAGAGAGGAGTGAAGCACAGATGCTGTGCACAAAAATAGTTAGGGCTCAGTGTCTGTAGGTCAGTGGTTAGGGCGCCAGGCACATACAACAAGGCTGGTGGGTTCGAATTCAGCCCAGGCCAGCTAAACAACAATGACAACTGCCACAAAAAATAGTCAGGCGATGTGGCAGGCTCCTGTAGTCCCAGCTAGTCGGGAGGCTAAAGCAAGAGAATCGCTTAAGCCTAAGAGTTTGAGGTTGCTGTGAGCTGCAACATCACAGCTCTCTACAGAGGGCAACATAGTGAGACTCTGTCTCAAAAAACAAAAACAAACAAACAAATAAATATATATATAGTTAGATAGGATAAACGATATTTGGTAGTACAATGAAGTGACCAGAATCAATAATAAGTTAGGGTACACTTTAAAATAAGTGAAAGAGCAAGACTGGAATATACCTAACACAAAGAAATGATAAATACCTGAGCTTATAGATACTCCAAGTACCCTGTTTTTATCAATTCATATTGCATGCCTGTATAATAGGGTACCATATATAAGGTACCATATATACCTTATAAAAAATATAATTATTATGTATCCGTAATAATCACAATTTTTAAAAGTGTCAAAAATAAAATAAAATAAAGATGACTTCCCAACAACTCCATAATAGTAAGAGTTTTTGGTTGCTGTAGTTTGATAAGGGTGGAATTATCCAGAACAAGCATTTATACAGTAGAAATTTACTGAAATGAAGAAATGGACAATTAAATCACAGAGCTTTTCAAGAAAGCTAGAGGTGAATCCATAAAGTTATTGCTCCTTAAAAATGTACTAAGAAGGGAGATCTGTGTTCTGTTCTTATCTCACATATGGAATAATTATAATAATAAAAAGGTGAGGAGGAAGCTTGTTGAGGGGATGGATCCTACACAGATGGTGGTGATGATTTCATGGTGTATCCTCATCTCCAAACTCATCAATCTGTGTACATTAAATATATTGAATGTATACAGTTTTTTTTTTACTTTTGAGGAGCTAAAAATTATCAAGGTAAGTTTTTTGTAAAATACCATACATTTTTTTACACTTTATTTATGCCCTAAATATTTTGTTATGTTAGATATAACGTATATCCTACCAACTTATAGATATATTACAGTTAACATATTAAAATGTCTTTTCATTATTAATATATACATTAATTTTACCTATCTTACTGAAAGTTTTTAATTTTTACCAAGTTAATATGAAAACAGACATTCATTTACCTGATATTCCCAGCCCCTCTAGCCCTGCTTAGTGGAGAGCAACCATATTCTGGAAAATGTTCCTTCCTCCATTTGGTTTGATGGTAGCTCCACCCCTCTTCCCACAACTGTGACCTGAGCCAGGGTAACCCTCTGTCTACTAACTGGGATTGAAAAGTCTAGAAGAGGCCCCTTGCTTAGGTCAGGCAAATCAGGGCCTTCCCACAGACCTGGGGTTAGAGGTTCACTCCCTTTCTGACACTGGTGCTGCAACATGGGAGAACATAAAGTGCTGACTTTAAAGCTGAATTATAAAGAGGCATGAGGGCACTTTCGAGGACGGGGTGATAAAAATGTTCTGCATCCTGATTATGGCAGCACTCATGAAAACTCATACTTGTATACTGAAAAGCATAAATTATATTCTATATAAATTATACATCAACAAACCTGATTAAAAAATTTAAAAATGCAATGTACTGCATCATGTAATTTGTTGTTTATTGTTGTGTTTTTAAATGCTTTTAATATAGCATATACTGATTTGGCAAAACATTATTTTTTCATTCTAATGCACAAATGTGACATAAGAAGCCATGCCAAGGCATAAAATTAATACTTTAATATCACTTTGAGGAGAAGTATATAATGCTCAACAATTTCATATCTCGTTTGCAGAATCTACAAGCAGCATATAATTGCTTCATTTAGGAATACGTTTTAAAACAAATGAATAGCCTGAAAAAAACTGGCACTTGAGAACTAAAGTGGGAACATTTCTCCTATTCCAATCTAATTAGCTCATTCTTCTACCTCAGTTAGTTCTCCTGTTATCTTCTGAGATATTGCCTTTGTATAGAAAGAATATTACTTCCATTTTTAATTGTTTGTCTAAGTAGTGTATAAATCATCACCTAGCACACATATAAATGTATGTGTATAGAATATAAAATCATTTATATTTTATATAATCATTTATGAATCATTTATGAATAAATATGATATTTAGAAATGCACAAACATCATGGTAAAGTAACAATCTGCTTAAATCTAAGTAGCTATGATAACTTTTCCTGTAGCTTTTAACTTATGTTTATAAGAAACTAGGGGCATTTTATAGTTTTAGAAAAACCATGTGTCATCTTCCGGTGTTAAACAGCAAAACCCTCATCCTTCTTCCAGGATGCTCTTTCGGATGTTCACCATTTAAGCACATTCATCAGTGGCTCTCTTCCCCGGAGCAGCTATTTCCAAACACCTATGAATTTTATAGAGCCTTAAGACTATAAAGCTGATGAAACCATAATATCGTTAGGAATAAGAATCAAACCCTACAAATGGATCTAATACATAAATGTCAATAGTTTTCAATATTCATACAGAGAAGGCTTCCGATTAGCAACAGGGTGCTGAAAGTTGTCTTTAAAATTCACTCATACAAATAAGTGTGGAGATGCTTTGGCTCAAGAATGGTTCATATGAAAATAATTTTAGGATAAAATAAAATAAAACAAAACAAAACAATAAATCCTAAATGAGGAAGATTTCTGGAAAAGAAAATATTCAGCTCACCAAGGATCATTAACAAGTTTACAGGCTTCTCCCTTCTCTCCTTCCATCCACCAAAGCAAAGGCGTGTCTGCCTGCACTTTCCCCCCTATTCCATTGCTCTTAAAACATACAGATTTTTCCTTATTGTGGAGAAGGTAAAAGGACAATTTGTATATAGTAATGTGATGGGAAGAAAAACAACAAGAAAGCACACAAGAATTTGAGATGACTGTTAAATTTGAGCAGCAAAAAGGCTGCCAAGAATTGTAATATAATCTGAGTGACCAGAAAAGGGGAGGTCAGTTTTATACAGTCAGCACTGGTTGAATCACAGCACATGGAATTCCGTTCTCCACGCCATATTTCAGGAGGAACACTGATGAACTTGTCTGAAGGAAGAGTATCTGCTGGACCATCATGGAAGAAGAATGAGGGTTTTGCTATTTAATGCCAGAAGGGTGATGAGAATGCATTTTACTTAAGTAGGTACTTAGTCTAAAAATAAAAAGGGTTGCTTTGTGAAGGAGAGAATTCCTGATTACTAGAAGTTTAAAATATTCATTGAAATACTTCTTTAGCATATTATTATGTAAAATGCTATGCAAAGCATTAGGAAATTATAGGGAGTAATAATATAAACTTCTTCTCTCAAAGACATTTCTACTATAGGAATAGTCTGGCAGGTACTAGTAATTGCTGTGTTGGGATTACCGTGGAAGTTGATCCTCTCTTGGCAGGGAAAGGACACAAATGCTCCTCTGCACTGCATTCCAATTCAAATAGTTAATGCTCATCATTAGCATTTTATTATTCTTTTCCTGAAGAGACTTGATATTCCTTAACAGGATACAGATATATTATTAGCATTTCTTCAATGTACCAATCAGAGCAGAAACTAAAAATTGGCTGATTGTGCAAAAAAGACTACATTCGCCTTTCATTTGTCACCTTTGCAAATTTTCCAAAACATTTTAGAGTTATCAAAATATAAAATGTTCTACTTAAAAATGACACATACAGCTACATTGATTTACCTTGTTAGAGCAATTACTAGTATGTAGGAAATTTATTTGCATGTTAATTAACTTTGGGGGAATGAGAATTGGCTTAATCTAGGATTATATAATGTCTTTCCAGAAAAAGAACAAAGCCAAAGTTTGGGAAAATGACCAAATTTAATTACCTGTTTCCATGATTTCAAAGGGAATTCATCGACCATATCTTACTTAAATGACTAACGCATTTTAATCAAAGGGAACCATGAACTGAAAGAGGCCACCGATACAATGGTGTAGACTGTGACTGAATATGAAATGAAGTCTTTACAGCATAGCGTAGCTAATGAAATAATAAGAATAACATCAGTAATAATTCTAAAATAATACACTAAATGTGAAATGTACTATAATGCTGTTTTATATTTGACTTAATAACATTTTAACTTTTGAATAGTTGTTACATTGTAGTAACAAGATAGTGTTGCACACATGTAGTAGATAGCCTTGGAACTGGACTATAAATCCAATTCTAACCTAGTAGTTACTGTGTAACAACTAATCTCACTAAAGTCATTTCATTTATTTAAAACAGAGGTAATGATATGTATATCATTGGGTAGTCGTGAGAAATAAAATAGATATGGCGGGCATGCAAAGAACTTGGTAAAGAACTTAATGCTTGATAAGGTCCCAAGAAATAGAAGCTTTACATTTGAAATATAAATTTTTACACTGAGACATTGAAACCCATTTGTCTTACTTTCATCACTTTTCTCTGCCTTCCTGTTCGTGCCAAACAAAATCAGCATTGGATTTGTGTGCATATAAATGATAGGTAAGGGAAGAAGCAGTCTTTGCTGAATGCCTTTAAAACTGAGGTCACTTCCAGCTAATTGTAGATGTTCGCTATGGGGAATGGTATTCTGGGAGGGGAGCAATAACATGCTAGGATTTCATTGGAATTAGGGGATCATCTTCAGTAACCCTCAGTGAGCCTCATTATTCCCCAGGATGGTAAAAGAGACAGATGCTTGTTCATGAAGCAGGAGGAAGTCTTAAGACATTCATTAGTATCAATTTGTGTTACATGGCATGCCAGGAAGTTCAGTGGGTTTGGCTGTAGTTTTTGCTACAATCAATATAGCAGCAAGTCCAAAAATAAAAACTCCACAGTAAGACGGGGATAAAAAAAAAATCTATAATTAATGCACTGGGCTTAGAACTGCTTCTTTAAGCTTTTAATATCATATAAAATCATTAGTGATTTGATGCCTTTTGACTTACACTAAAATATAGTAGGCGACAGGTCAAATAAATTCAACGTCCCAACAAAACTGGGTGAGAGAAAGGAGCTATATACTCTTCTGTTGTTAACAAGCGGACGACCACAACCTAATGAACTGGTAGATGCCCTACATTCTAGCCTCACTGGCCTGTGAAGGGCCCACACTTTGTACCCGCCATTCCCTCCCTCTGGAGTAAGCCACCCTTTTCCTCCCCTGCCTGCCCTTCCTCAACTTTTCTACAGGCATTCCAAATTTTATTCCTTCTGTCAAGACTTCCCTCCTTCCTTGTAACTTTCAAACAGTTGACTGCTACCAATGTTTTGAAAATGTGCCCTGTGATCACATTACATAAACATCTGTTTATCTTCCCTTTCCCTCCTGGATATTACATTTTCACTGAGAGTCAGAAGCATAAAAGTACATACATTTGAGAGGAGGGAAGTGCAAAGCTATTATAAAGTGAGATTTCGGGTCAAATCCTGGCTGCATCTGTATGGCTTCAGAAAATTACTTAAATTTTCCATGTCTATGTATTATTACAGGAGGATAAATGCTTTTTTTTTTTAATTTTAGGTTTGTATTAATGATTATACATAGATTATGTAAAGTGATTAGCACAGTATTTGGCAAAGAGAATCATGTTTGAAAGTGTCAGGTATTGTGATTTTTGTCAATAATTCAAACATGAACTAATACACGATAAAGTGTTTTAGTAGGACAAATTGAAATAGTGAAGGAAGGTAGGGTAAAGAGAGTAATTTTGATTAAGATGTCAGAAGTGTGATTTGAAGCCTTATAGAATTCAATGAATGTTTGCTAACTGAATTGAATTTCTAGCTATGCTGCAAATTGAACCGAGAGTTAAAGGTAAACAAGATTTTTTTAAAGTTTAATAGGGAGGAGATCCCTTCCCCAATTTTATAAATTTCAGTTCTCCTCTTGTCCATTTGTAAAGTATTCTAAACTATAACAAATCAAGAATATCCTATGATATCTGTGTCAGATTTCATTTTATGACTGTATATATAGCCATAAAAAAAATAATTAAGCCACAGGTTTAATTATGGGAGAAAGAAAGAGACCAAACTGAGGCATTCTTACAGAAAGACAGTCTGTCTGTGGCTTTAAACATCACTTTAGTAGATTATGATGTTAGGTCTGAGAAGGAAATATAAATGCTAAAAGAGCCTCCACCAGACTAAAATAAGAGGCAATCACCAATAAGGAGCAGAAAAGACCACAAATACTTCAGATGAAAATCTGACATTAAACAGGCCTTAACAAAACAAATGCACATAACACCCCTGCCTGTCAGAAGGGAGCATGAATGTGGTGAGCAAGTGATGTCTGCATTCAATTAATCTGTGCTTCTTGTTCTGTACACAAAAACTTCTGCTACAGAGAGGGTGACATCTAAGAAAAATGAGTTATATTTGCCTGCTGGAAGGTTATTACAAACTTCTTAAAAGTTTTAATGAAGTGGTCCAGAAACAAACACAGATGGTAATGAGGGAGTGAATACGATAGAAGCTGTATAAAAAGGCAATTCTCTTGAAACCTTTGCTAGTGAAGGAAACAATGGGATCTAGTACAATTAGGGAAAACAGGGGCAAAAATAAAAGTTATTTTTTTCTTTGATAACATTTAAGAAGGCTGATCTGAAGAACTGGGGTAAAGGATGAAGAGAAATCCTTGAGAGGAACTATCTGATGGAGAAGATCCCCAGAGAGATAGGAATAGCTAAGATTCAGTGGACCTGAAATGGAGCAGTTAAATCTGGGTATAAAACAAAACAAAACAAAAAAACCCTAGCTATCCTTGCCATGGGGTCATGAGGAAAGTAAGAGGGAGTAAATTCTGGAAAAAACAAAAACGAAAAAAACAGTTGTGTTGAAGAAAGAAAGAACGAAGCCAGGCGTTGTGGTGGGCACTTGTCGTCCCAGCTACTTGGGAGGCTGAGGCAAGAGGATTGCCTAAGCCCAGGAGTTGGAGGTTGCTGTGAGCTGTGACGCCACTGCAATCTACTGAGGGCGATAAAGTGAGATGACACTGTCTCTATAAAAAAAAAAAAAAAGAACCAACGAATAATCATGGAGTTGACATCAGATGATTTAGATTTTTATCATTAAAATCAGCAGTAAGATTTTTAGCTCAGAATTAAGAGAGTGGTTGGGTTTTGGAAAGAGAGGGGCATTGTTAGGGTCACCAGCTGCTCTCAGAAATAAAATGTTGAGACAGAGAATTAAAGTCCTGATGGTAAACTGGACTTGTACTGCAGCCAATCAGCACAGTGAGAAGACTTCTGGTCACATCACGGCATGAAGGAGGACTGCTGGGTTTATTCAACAGCAAGGCTTGGCAAGAGGAGAGATTATCAGGAGAGAGGGAATGTAGCCAGCTGACCACTGGAAAAAAGAGTCAAGTAACAAAACCAATAGAGTGAGGAGAGGAGAAAGCTGAGAGAAACTGTGGTTAACAAAAACAAAACCAGTGTAGTGGGGAAGAAGAGGCCGAACAGGTAAATTTAGTGCTAGAAACCAAAGGGTATGAGGAATGCAAAGGTGGCTGTTAAAACAGAAATACCATTTGCAATGGGTTACCCTTTGGCTAGTGAAGTCAGTCAACTAAGATGGTGACAGAGTGGAAAGTCATAGGGAAAAGCATGACCCTATTGGCAAAATGGTAATTAAAAAAAAAAAAATTGTGCAGAGTTGGCAAATCACATTAAAGGAGAATTGTATTTATATCTGTGACTCCCAAAGGAGGAACAGCTCAGGGGAAAGAAGAGGGGGACAGGCACCACCTCAGTCTTAGAGGTGGCACCGGATGACCTGCCTGGGACAGGTGGAAATATTATTTGTAGGACTGAGTTCATAACACTCTCTGTTCTTTTTTAAAATGACAGAAGTCAGCTAACCTAGAATTTGTCATACATCTTCTATCTTTCTACAATGACCCAGAACCTAGGAGAGCTTTTTGCCTTCAGGAAGAATGGAAGGTGATTGGGAAGAAAAATAAAATATATGAAGAAGTTAGCTGATAATCAAAGGAAAAAAAAATCACTAACTAAGGTGTGTTATATTTGAAATCAAAATCAAAGGAAGATCAGAGATATAAGAAGAACAAGATTTCAGTAAGTTACAATGTCAGTGGTGAAAAATGGCGAGATGGTGAAGACGGACAAAAAAGAGACTGTTTTCTCAGCGGGGTACAGCGCACTGTGCTGCAGCCCTGGGACGTGGCTGAGAAAGCTACCCATACATAGTGTAAGAAAAGGATTGAATTTACTTAATCATGTTCATCATTCTCTAGCAAGTGGGTTTTCTAATTAGTTAAAGCATATTATGTATTTGCTATATAAGAAGTGTTTTCCAGAATTTGATTTAAATTATCCGTTCCATCAGAAAATGACAGGACTGCTGCAATTATGTTTTTTCAGTGCAGCTCTGTAGTTTGAAATCTATCTTTTGGGTTACAACGCATATAAGTAAATATATTGTCCTCCTTCGAGCATCATCTAGTTTATAAAAAATTTAAGACAAAGACAGTACGATGCTGTTCTGACAGACAATGCCATATTTCAGATACAGTGACTGCTAAATAAAAATATATGAGATTCTGCAAGCCTCTGTTAATCATTTAATTTCATGGAAATTTATTCATTTAATATTCTTAAGGAAAAAAATGTTTTTTTTCTTCTGAAACATTAAAATAACTAAAACGTGTTTTATAATATCCAGAGTAAAGGTGTAGTGAGGATCCCCATTCATCAAAAATGTGCTTCATTCTGCATGGCCCAAAGAAAGAAGAAAAAAGAAGAAAAATACTATCAATAATGATGATTTAAGCTTAGTAATTTAGAAACATATTATTTAGCTAAAAATTAATTTACAGTTAGAGCAGACCATGACTATGATAGAATTCTGTAAGAAGGAAGAAAAAGCTTGGAAAAATTTATTTGCTAAGACTTAACACAAGAGTCATAATTTTTATGTATAATTTAGAAATCTCATTTGCATGTCATATCTCATATAGGTTTTTATTAATACATAATTGTTATATATTAATAATTAAATATTGAGATATCATATATTAATAAAAGAGGCAACCCAATTCCTCATGAAGGTATAACAAATATGAAATCTCTACTGGAGAATATGGCATCAAAATATTAATAGCAAAAAAAAAAAAAAAATGGGGAAGAGAAGAAATTGAGAAAAAATAGTATTTTTATTGATATCTATACCCTGGAAGTTTTGAGATACAAAAAGATAAAAGGTATAAAATCTATGTGGATGGAAACAAATGAAATTCTCCCAGCAACACCATAAGCCCAGCAAGTTGAAATTTGCGCAGGTGAATCAGGCTGTCAACTATGTTTCCTGCAAGTGAAATAATGCCTGTCTCAAAACTTTTGTATTGACTCACACATCATTAGTTATCTCTCAAAGATAACTGTAAACAAAAATGACCTAGCTAACTTTAATAATACAATGACAAAAAAATTTAATGACAAACTACCACATTTTGGAGATTTTTTCACAGTACACATCTTTGTTTAAAAACATAAGCACTTACCTGGTTAATGGAGGAAAGTTTTAAAAATTCCAAAAAGGCAAAAATTGCACTATGCCCTTTTTTTGTGACACACTCTCACTCTGTTGTCCCAGGCTACTGTGCCATAGTTCACAGCAACCTAACCTCCTGCTGGTTCAAGAGACTCCTCCGCCTTCCTGCCTCAGCCTCCCAAGTAGCTGGCAAGAGAGCCACAAAGCCTAGTTCATTTTTCTATTTATAGGAGAGACGGG
This sequence comes from Loris lydekkerianus, assembly GCA_963574355.1. Classification (NCBI taxonomy): domain Eukaryota; kingdom Metazoa; phylum Chordata; class Mammalia; order Primates; family Lorisidae; genus Loris; species Loris lydekkerianus. The sequence continues at coordinate 55,159 of CAUYPK010043680.1, forward strand.
TTTCTGCTCCAGCTCCGACTGGTCTCAAACTCCTGAGCTCAAGAGACCCTCCTGCGTATGCCTTCCAGAGTGCTAGGAGTATAGACAAAAGCCACTGCAACTGGCCAAATGTTTGATTCTTTCCTTATAATTTTAAACTTTCAGAATATATTGGTTTCCTGGCACCATGGAAAGATTGCCAATGACATCAATTTTATAAGCTATTCTTACGAATTTATTTTAACATATTTTATGTAATTCAATTCATTCCAGAGTCTTCCATGCTTTTTATTTTTTTCCCTGAGAATGTATCATTTGTGGTCAGTGGCAACAACTTCAAGCTAGTTCCACAATCCTCACAACACAATCTTAGTGACCTTTGATACCACTCTTATTTTCTGGTGTTAGAAAGGTTTCTTATATGCTTCTGTATAATTCCTGATCCAGATGTGGTATCAATTATTTCTCCAAATACTCCAAACGTTCGTATAAATTAAAAAGCGCAGGATCAATAATATGAAAGTTCGTAAGATTCCTACCTGCTATGGCCAGTAATACTTAATTCTGCTGTCTGCCAACACCAGGTTTAAGAACTCTAGGTTTAAGAACTCGTGTAGCAATTACTGTAAATTTTTTTTTACTCTGTTTGTATTTGTTGTCTAAGTATTTTTCCTATATGCTGCAAAGTCAAAATTCCCAGTATAAGTTAGTACTTTATAAATCATACCTGGATTAATAGCAAATATGGAAGTTCTTATATATCAAACTAAGGATAAGCATTAATAATAATCAATCTGGAGAACAGAGAATACAACACGCTGGCAATAAAAATACAAATGCAATATAAAGCAGCTAGAAGAAGATAATCTTTTTTAAATCATGTAAGTGTATAGCATTTTCAGGATCCACTTCTAAATGGTTCTTAATTGCTTCCTTATGTATGCCCATGTCAGTATGTGTACATGCATGTGTGTGCACGTGTGTGCGTTCGTCAGTTGGCCAGGTGGCATCATGATTAAGAGCACGCATTGTGGAGTCATGCTGCTTGGGTCCTTCTAGCTATAACTATGTGACTGAAAGGAAGAAAGGAGGCTGCATTACTCCTATTTGTTTCAGTCCCTATACCTTTAAAATGAGTCTAATAACAATTCATCATGTGATAGTGAGAATGTGAATACGTTACAGGCTCATGACTCTTTATCCAAAATTGGGGGCTGGTAGGAGCTCTGAAAACCAGAAGTTTATTCAAATTCTGACCTATGAAGCCGCAGTTTCTAGTTTTTAATAATCCCCCTTGCTTTTGCTGCAAAGGCATTCATGTGTCTGATCACAGAAAGTTGCTCTAGACTCCATGGCTTTCACGTCTGCGCACAGACTATTGATTTTTCATAAGGGCTCTTTAAACCCTCTGAATGATATTACATCCTTTCAACACTTTCTTGCACTTTTTTTTTTTTTTAAACTGAGAAAGATACTTCAAGATTGTTAGGATTATGTCACTTCTTAATCCTTATTAGTGATATTTATTATCATTTATTGATATATATTTATCAATAAAAGTAATAAGTAATGTGAAATATATCACATTTAACCACACCACCAGGGAGAATGACACCTCTCTAACTGCTAAGCTAACTCGATGTTTGTTTTGGGGTTTATTGCAGCTTGTAAATGGTCAAAAACATACTGCAATCATTTAAATTGCTAATTTCATCTCTCTTCCAAAGGCATTAAATATAAATACATAAGAAAAATAATTTTTAATCAACCATGATGAAATGACAAGTTTTAAAATGAATAGCCTCCCTGTTGAGGTCTTACTGGCTTGGCTGTGTTTACCCTGGGAAGGTTAGAAGGTGCACATTTAATAGAGGAGGGCCGAGGACCCTGAGGAAAGCCTGATACTTCACCCACAATGCACACACCTTTTAAAATGAATCACCAGGAGTTAATTTATGTAGGTCTACATAAACTTCCCAGGTTTCAGTTCCTATTTTCTTAAATACACGGTTCTTTAAGTCACTCAGAATATATCTGCAGAGTGGCCACTTCAGATGGCCACTTCAGATGTCTTTTTTGTTTTTTTTTGGTCTTTCCAAACCTTTATCAAATAAAGGTTACTTGCTATAGCTTTTTCTCTCTTCATTTGAATAGGAAACTCATTTGATTCTTCCATTTCATTCACTTAGATATATAATAACCTTCTCTTTTTCATGTAGCTAGAAAATGTAAGAGTTAGCATAGTCTCTCGTTATAACAGGTAATTCTGAAGTTCTTCTACTTCCTAAGGACTAATACAGACAGAAATTATTTTAGGGGTCATAAGTCCTTCTCTTGATTGACTGTATAGAAGTGGCTCTAATTTCTGAATATACATGGGGTGGTCACTGAAGTCAAAATTAGTTTTGAATGAAAGAAGGCACTATTGAAACGTTTCTCTTTGATCTGAAGGTTTATGAAATTCAGTATAGAACAAAAATAACTTTCATGGGGAAAAAAAAGGACTGGCAACACTATGGAAGAAAGAAATTCTAAAACCTAAGCAGTTAGTTTCATCTACATGAATCCCCTGACCATCATGTATAAAGCCAAAAAATATATAAAAGCATTCAAAAATTCAATGTATCGTGTTTTTGGTCCAATGAAGTAGATCAAAGCCCCAGAGTAGGAACTTTCCACAGACTACATTTAAAATGTCCTAGTAATTTACATCATCTGATATCTATCCTAGTAATTAGAACCTACCGATGAGGCTTACTCATAACTGTTGTACTTTTGCATAATGTGCAAAAATTATGATGTGTTCCGTTATCACAGTTTCTTAGTCACTGGTTGCAAGCTAATTTTATATTTAAGGTATAAGAAAAAGTTGTGGAAAAGACATTATTTTAATTCTTTATAAAACATCATCATCCAATATGGTTTTTAAAAGATATTATAGAATGAAAAGCAAAGTTCTTACATTTTCCAAAGTAACAAGTTACACCTCTTGTACTTTAAAAGAAAATGCAGATGAACATAAAAGAAGTACATTATCTGTAAAAGTCTACTGGAACCAATAGAGTCCATTTTCCCTAACACTCTCCTTAGAACCTGGTCAGAAGACATGAAGATAAGACATCAATCACGTCCACGGCAATAGATTGTGGTGTCAAAACAAAGAGGAACGGGGATGCATACTAAGAAAGGGATATCTGTAGATAAACAAGTTTCGCAAAAGGTCTAAAAGTAGATGAAATGAATCAGGTCTTATTTCCTATATTCATTTTCAAAGGCAGTAACACTTTCTTCAATGGGCTAAAAATTGGTTCTTGGAGGGCAGAAAAAGTATTACTATTTTTTACATACAATGTGTGAACAATAAATCTGTGGCATTAGAGTTTCATTGGGAAGAATTTTTAAAATGGCTGAGGGAGTGGTGATAATGTAAAAAGGTTTGAGAAATACAAGATACACTCCCATTAGCTGAGGAAAGAGGACTGTTAGAAGATAAAAAGTGGAAATTTTACTGCAAGAGAGAACTTTGGTCTCTAAAACTGAAGAGGTAATTCAGTGGAAAAGAGGTTAGAAAAATTTGAATTTAAGTTGCAACAACTCTTTTCTTCAGCCATGTGACTTGGTCACATTACTTACCTTTCCTGAACCCAGCTTTCCTCAATTGATAATGGAGGTAACAAAACCTAAGCTCATTATGTTGTTAAATTGAATGTAGTAATGTAGGTGAATACTTAGTAGAGTGTCTCAGATTGAAAATAATCAAAGAATGGTATGACATACATTAATAAATGCATATTGTAGTAATAAACTTAGATCACTCAGTGGAAATGATGAGACTGTGATCTTCCAAAGCCAGAAACATTATGTTAAATGAATTTAAATAAAAACAATTTGGATAGACAATAGAATCGCTTACAGTAATCAAATTTAAAAAGTAAGCTATTGAATAAAGCTTTAGAACCTCTATTTCTATAAAATTTTAGGTGATTACACCTCCATCTGTTCAAGAGAACTTAAACATTCATAAGCCTTAAGGAGAGGGGCTAGACCAGATGGCCCTGAATTATTTCCCATATCTATTGTTTTAAAACTGCACATAATTTCTGTTGAACAAATATTCTAGCTCGAAATCATATATAAACTGTATAATGTATATGATAAGACTTACAATTCCACGTTCTAAAGAATATAACAGTTTACATGCTACAACAAATTGTTTAGCATGTAATCTAGTAAAAAATAACAAATAATGGTTGTGTTCATAATTAATATTTCCAGGACTTCCTGGAACCTACATCAGAAAGCAGCAATATTTGATGAATGCATTACTGAAAGTTCACGTTCTAGTAGCCCTGTGTGTACTCCACAGCTTGTTATGATTTATCTTCATCAGCCATGGGCCAAAATTACCAGACTCCAATTACTTTGCTTCCCAGTCTCAAGAAATAGGAAGAGAGAGGAATTATGTCAGTCCTACCACAGGAGATGGCTCAAAATGCCCGAGGAAAGGAAAGTAATCTACTGCTCTCTGACGCGGGCGGCCAGAAAGTCATTCACGTTAACAACCGCTCAAACTTGTTTAGTGCAAGCCAATTGCTTCCATTTCCCTCTGTCAGTTACATTCGCTGCAATTCTAATTTAACTCTTACAAAATTAAAAACATAAAACTCTCCCAAATCCCGACAGGGCATAAATGGGCCCTGACAGAACGTAATGCTGCTTAAATGATCAACTTTAATATAATAATTTTCAAATTCTGATTTTCAAAAGGAACACTTTACCCCTTGACATATGATCACTTTTTTTCTTCCCCCCCCCCCAACCTGGGTGCAATGATGGGCAAATAAATATATTTGTCAAGACAAAGAAACAAACAGAAACCGTCTTCATTTATACCATGAGCAGCATTAACAGGGAAAAATAAGTCCCTAATTTCAACCCAAACTATGTCATTACTTATGATTATGAGGTAGAGATCAAGTTACATTTCAAACTATATAATATAATCTAATATTCTCTCACTAAGAACTATTAAATTCATATAACAGACCATTAACTTCTAGACAATTTAGAGCTTACAAGGTTAACACCAGCACTCCAAAAAGGAAATGGGGATGACATTTAAATAACAGTAAGTGCCAATATACCATTATACAACCTCATGAGAATCCTAGTTTCAATGTTTATCTACTATATTGAACGATCAGACTTTTATGTCTTATGAGCGGATTAACTAACTTTTTAAATTATTCAAGACATAAATCTTACATAGGTGAAAAAATTAGATGGTAAATAATATCACTAATCAATGAAGTGAATCATACATCTTTGCCCATAATTTTACTCTATTTTACCTCATTTTCTCCTCTGTGCCTCTGGGTATGTTTATGAGATTGTGTGTGAATGAGAAGAAGATGGAAAAGACGTTGGGTGTAGGCTTCACCAGCCCTGTATGTAACAGGAGAGCCACAATGTGGGCACAACGCACATACTGTCTAAAATTTTCTTACCACTTTTCACATACACAGAAAGAGCCTAAGGCGCAAGTAATAGGTCCAAATAGGTTTAGAAATAATAGACCAATTGTTGATGGTCAACTTAGGAATGAACCCAAAATCTCTTCAGGTGCTCAATTAATGAAAGAGTAGATATAGTCAGTTAAACCTATCTGAGAGAGGTCCATTAATTGTGAAAATTGAGCAGTAAAGCAAATTTCGAGGAGCTACAAATATTGATAAGCTCCGCACGCAACATTGCCCAGAGATGGTTGTGCCCCTGTGCTTATTCTTAAGATGCCATCTTCATAGAGAAAAATCTTTGGTTATGGAGTATTACTAATAGTCTTATGCTTTTGTATATAACATTCTTATTAAATTGGCTGTCCAGTTCTATTATGATTTATTGAGACCAATAATGTGGACTTCAACACCGACAGACTTTCTTGCTTTCTGTTCTCTTTTCAATGTGATTTGTACAATTCTAGCTGCTACATAGTACTTTATGACTGTTGCCAGTCATTCCTCTTAAGATTGTTTCAGATCATCAAATAAAACCTAAGTTTCTACTTATTGTTCAATGTGTTAATGTTATGTATAATACTTAATTATGTTAAGACTATTTTTAATATTGAATATTATATAAGAGCTTAATGTTTCCATTTATTAGAACCAAACACTTATTTCCTACCAGGAAAATTTTGTAAATTAAGTTGCCATTCTATTTTTTCATCACTGCATGTTTTAAAAATCACTGGGCTAAAACAAACTTAAATAAGTTACCAGTTTTCTTTTCTCCCTCCATGCTGGGTCCATTTACGTCGTTAAAATAAGGCGAAAGCATCTTGGTAGAAAAATATTTCCCAATTCCCCTTGTAAGTTTATGCTTGACAGCATATAAAAAGGAGAGATGTCTCATTTGGAATAGAGCAGATGGAAGGTTAACAGGAGGCTGAATTAGCTTACCTCTTAGACAAAGGGTCTTATGCTTTTTGAAGCCCTGGCTCCCTTTGGCAGTCTACTGAAGCTTAGTTTCTTTGTGAAAATGAAGTTGCAATATGTTTAAAATGAAATATAGAGAATTACACCAAAACCCACTTAAAATGATACACAGTTACTAAATTTACATTTAAATATGTGAAATAAATATATTGCTTTGTTAATGCATGAAATAGAAGCAAGTATACTAACTACTGTAATTTCAAAGTAGTAATAACAGTAAATGACATTCCAAATGATATTCCAAACTATGTGCAAAATCTGTAATGTCATGAAAATGCCTGTGAAGTCTGCTGGAGACAAAGTCAGAGGTATTACTATACTATTACAGTTTCTGGAATATTCACAATTAAAGGAAATGTTAAATCAGAGTTTGAGAGTAGTAAAAATAGAATATAACACAGGGCAGCAAGAAAGTTCGTGTGCAATTTAAAATAGTTGTGTATTTTTATGAACAAGTTCTCCAGGAGCCCAAATACAATTCAAAGTTTAGAGGAATACTTTTCAGTCCTTTCTATCATCTTTTCCTTAAAACACACAAATCTTTCACTCCTTACCTTCTCACATTCTCCTGGAAGACATCCATTATCAGCTCTAATCATGCTTCTCCCGTTAATGGATACAAGTGAAGCTACATGTTGCAAGTATGAGTATGTTTATATACATGTATGCATACACAAAGATATTTGAAACAGTATATGATGATGAATCAGAAATTAAGGGACCAATACAAGACCATTCAATTTCAGAGCTATAACTCTCATCATCACAGAGAAAGCATGCCAACTGTTCTTGCATGAGCCTAAAAATCCTAGTTTTCACAAGTTATGACCCTGTGCTTATTCTCAGATGCCTTCATCATAGGGGAAAATCTTTGCCCAATGGTTAGGTAGGGTTACTAATAGCCTTATATTTTAATTGGGCTTTTGTATACAACATTACTATTCGATTGGCTGTGTAGTTCCATTATGATTTATTGTGGTAAAAGTACAATCCTCTAAAACCTCTAACTTATGGCAAAGAACTAAGCAATATGAGTCTATTTCATACCACGAATACAGGATTAATATCATCATCTTTTAAAAGTTATTATAAATTAAAGAACTAAGTCTTAAGTTAATTCCTGCTTTGTAATCTTTAATTGGCATGAAATGGTTTCCTGAAGTGCTTATATAAATATTGCTTTAAAAAGCATAAAACGCAAGGGATGGGGGAGGATTGACAACATTTAAGGCCTCCACTGGAGGAAGGCCAGTGGAAAGGAACATTTGCAAAACCAAAGAGAATACACAGAGAAATGAAAATAGAGGGACGTTTCAATGTTTCCCACATTTTAAAAACACACATTTCAGAAAATATAACCTATATAAATGAGCAAAATATAAAGTGCAATGAACAAACTGTAAAACAAAAGGAGATACCGAGTCTCAATTCACAAAGAAAGAAGTAAACAGCCAACAAATAAATGAAACACTGAGCTTTAAATGATTAGGTAAAGAGTCAAAATAAGTAGAAATTTTAAGTTTTACACTCAGTTTCAGTTTTGTATTCAGACCTGCAAAAGTTAAAATCTGATGGTCTAAGGTGCTACTCAAAAAGTACAGAACCTGGGACTGACAAATGATGATGAGGACGGTAACAAATAGGACACTTTGCAAGTACAATCTGACAATTTCTAGTAAAAGTAAAAACAGATATGCCATGTAATATTACTATTCCAATTTTATTCATATATAGAAGAAATATGTTTTAAAAAACACACATATAGGATGTTCACAAAAGCATTGTTTTAATAGGAAAAATGGAAATATTTTAATGACACATATATGTTAAGTCGCAGAGTAGGTTTATTAGTCATAAAACTAATAAACTAGAATTATGTTTCTACTTGAATCAATATTAAAAAAGAGAAAAGGATTTTTTTGAGAGACAGAGAGAGAGAGAGTCTCATTCTGTTGCCTGGGTTAGAGTGCGATGGCATCAGCTAGCTCACAGCAACCTTAAATTCCTGGCCTCAGCCACCCAAGTAACTGGGATGACAGGCTCCTGCCAAAATGCCCAGCTAATTTTTCTATTTCTAGAGAGACTGGTTCTTGCTATTGCTCAGACTGATCTCAAACTCCTAACCCAATGCGGTCCTCCTACTTCGGCCTCCCAGAGTGCTACAATTATAGACATGAGCCACTGTGCCCAGCCAAGAAAAGTGTATTTTATACATTTAATACATACCCCCCAAAACCTTCAACTCATTCCATTCTTCAAAATAATATACTAGAGAATATCCAGTCAAAAAAGAATATATCAAGTATATAGAATGGTTTGTAAGCACTTAGATGTGGTGAGAGAGTCGTGAGAATTATGGCTACTCAGTGGACGACAAATACACTTTTGTCTAATACATTATTAATCAATTTTTAAAGGAGTGGAAGTAGAATATCCTTATATATGGAGAAAAACCAAAATTACGATCAAAATTAAAATTTCAAAGTAGCCATTTTTTCATGTCTCAATATTTTTCACAATCCACATTTTCTTTCTTTCTTTTTATTTTTTTAAATATTGGGGATCTTTAAAATATACTTAATCACATTGGCTAAAGTAGTTTCCCCATATTGTAAAAAACATAATAGTCCTTCATATAAATTTTACGGTTGCAAGTTCATGTATGTTTGCATGGATTTTTATTTCCTATAAATTCTATGTGTGAAAATTATGATAAAATTGCTGTCATATCACTCAAGACTTTGGTTCATGGCAACAATAAAAACATAAATAGAGGAAGAAACGAAAGAAGGAAAAGACAGATACACTTGCAATGCAAATATTTTTCATGGCTGGGAGTAATCACTTCAGTTTTATCTTAGTTTCCAACTTTGCTATATGCAAAATCATTTTTGTTAAGAGCTGATACATGTGGAGTACACATCGTACATTTATTTTATCCAGTCACTAACTATTCCCTTCTCTTTTCCCACTTTACACCCATAGACACACACATATGCAGAGAATTATGGAATGAAGTTCACCATAAATTAATGAGGCTTTTTCTTTGTAATGTAGGACTTTTCATTAATTTTTATCTTTTTTCCTCTCTTTTAGGTGGGAGGAGGGGGAAATATTCTATAGTCCTATGATTAGGTCTCAGTTTTTGGGGGGGAGTCTGCTATATCTCTGTGTGTATCACTGTTACGTATTCTTTATTACATGTATAATATATAAAGTAATAAAAAGTAGACCCAAATGTATATATAATTAGGAAAGTAAAGTGACAGAACTTTTCATAACCAATAAGGTAATTTTTTTCCTCATTGCCTTCACTAAGACAAACTTTCAAATATAGTTCTGCCTGAAAAAAATTAGTAATAAATTTATCATAAATTCTTAAGATGCTATAAATGAATATTCAAGTATTTATGAAAAATCAATGAAACTAAAACCTAATCTATGATCATTGTAAAATTTTATATCATAAAACAATTGTAGTTTAATAGTTAAATGAAAGATAGGAAAACGAAACATGTAAATAAAACATTTAAAACTGTTTAAAAATAGCATTGATACATATATAAATTCTGCAAGATAGATGAATTTCTAGATTTAGTTCTCAGTTATAAGAGAATGAAGAGAGAAAGTTACTAAAACTCTGACCAGGAACTGCTTCCCTTGGCTTTAATATTAACTGTTCATAGGCAACTTTGCTTTAGAAAGTCAATCTGCTCGTAGCCTTCAGAGAAAATAATTTGGGAGCAACGAAGAGCTGAGAGAGCTTCACAGGGCAGCCTGAAGAACATGCATTACAGACTTTCCTCTGGACAGGCTCCATTTTATTTTTGAATCAAGCCTGAGTCACACATAAGATTTTTTTCATAGCATCAGAATTAAGACAAGGTATATAGTTTTAATTTACTTTCTCTTATGAAAACTATAACTTCTGTGGACTTAAAGTATAAATTTTAGAGTCAGGCTTAGCTGGATTCCCATTGTAGCTCAACCAATTAATGACTATGTTGTCTTAAGAAAGACACTTAACCTTGTTCTGCATCTGCAACTTTAAAATAGAACATCAACACAATTTATGCAGGGTCACTGTAACAGTTAAATAAGACTATCATTTGTCAAATACTGAGCATAGGTTTTAGAATATTATGAGTGACAAATAAATGCTATTTCATAATAAATAGTAAATACAGTTATTAGTGATTCAGATTTTGTTTTTACTACTAATAAATTTGAAATTAAATATACTGTCTCCTCCAATACATAAGACTTTATGACCTAAATTTTGGTTGCCTCTCATTATCCCCTGAGTTTATTTCACTTACTCCTAGCGTCACTGTTTCCCCTCAATTACTTATCAATTTAGTATGCTTCTGTTAAATCTTTTGTGTTCTAGTAAATTACCTCAAATTCTTCTTGAAAATAAGAAGGATGTAAATAGCACATATAATTTCCATGCAAATATGTAAATAAAATAAAGGCTATGTGAATAACATTTTATAATCTATAAATTAATATTTGATATTATGTTCTCTATTACCTAAGACCACCTGGAGTTATCAATTTCGTCTGGAAACACGAGGAACAGAGTATTTTACTTCTGGATAAAATACTCAACTTCCTCCCAAATTATTAATAATGACAGAGATAAAAAAAATTTGGAATCAGTCTAGTGTTCTACTTGAAACATAGTCTGCACTATGCCTTCTACATAAATCTAAATGAAAAACTCATCCCAAGGCAAAAAACTGGTACAACTTGGTTGGAGAGAAAGCAAAAACATCATAGCCAGGGAAATACAATCCAATTGTAATAGTAAAGATTACATTAACATAGTGTTTGCTGGCAATCACTGTAGACAAACAAAATAAATCTTAAACATACAAGCGTAAATGAAAAATTATCCCAGAACTTTGTAAACTTAATTATATTCATGTTTGATATGAAAAAAGTCTGTGATAACACATTTCTAAATTAAAAAATACATACATAAAATTATTTTCTTGCATGTCATGCTAGAGTCTTTTTTTGTCTGAGTCAATCGGCATTGACTTTCTTTAATGCCTATTCATTATTTCTGCACATATTAGCTGCTCCCCATCAAGTAGGGTTAAATTACACTTTACATTACTCTGTTGTGATTCTTTGTAATAGGGGTCAAACTACAAGGTGGTTTACAGAAAAATTTCTTACAAAGGAATAATTCCTATGTGATTTTCAGTAAGTTGCATTTCCAAACAGTTCAATTGCAGTACGATTCTCTGGCCCTATGTCTGCCAGTGAGGCAAGACTTAAAACTTAATGGACATTTCAAAACTTCACTTTTGCGATTTCTAGTTGAACTTCTTAATAACATTTCCATCACACAACTGATAATTCACTTTCTTATATACCTTCCCCAAATTCCATTTCAGACTCATCCTTAGAACTGTACCTGACTTAGTGTTTTATTGACTTCCGGTAAGTATTAAGTAAAGACATGTCAAAGCATTAATGCCTTTATGTCCCATGTTTAAATAGAAATTTAACCAAGTTCTAATCTGGGGTCCAATCATTTCAGGTTTGAAAAACTTTTTAAATATTATTTAAAAAAAAAAAAAAAACATTGTAAAAGCAGAGCCAAAGTAAGATTTGTATAATCCGAAAACAGAAAGTGGCACTCAGAAATTAAAATCCACGCCAAACTAAGTCACTGAAATGAAAATACTTTAGGATGAATCCAAAATGCCAGAAAATATGTTCTCACAAAATCCTAGGAAGTAAATCGTGTGATATCTACAAATAAGTAGCTGCTCAATTTAATTCTTCCATGCATTTTGATTGAAATGAAAGTGAACAAGGATTTTGCTCAAAACAAAAATAGCCATAAGTGTTGGTGAGCTAATGAAGAAAGGGGAACCAACCCTTGTATACTGTTGGTGGGAAAGTAATTGGTAAGCTGTTACAGAAAACAGGACAGAGGCGCCACAAAAAACTAAATATACAACTACTATATGATTAAGCAATCCCTATAGTAGAGTATATAGAAGGTGCCAAAAAATGTATACACATTTCAAGGAAGGAAAATACTGTAGTAAGATTGTAATACTCAAGTCACATTTGACTTCTCCAATTGTAAGAGGTGCTCAAACGTGACTTATATTTACCTTTAATTATTGGTATTTTTAGAATATTACAGTTTCAATCTGTATGCCCTCCTTGTAGATCATCACTTCTTTCTCATTCATCTATTTATGGGACATTTAGGTTGTTTCCATGTCTCTGACATTGTGAACAACACTGCAGTGAGCACGGGAACACGTGCATCCAGAAGGCGCTAATTTCAATCCTCCTATTGGATGTCTGTGTATTACTCTGCCCTTATAAAGGACAAGTTATATAAAGGAGACCCTGCCTTGTGCAATATCATCAATGAATCTGGAGAACACTATACTAAGTGAAAAAAAGTAAAAAAGGAAAGTACTAGATGATCTCACTTATACATGGAATTCCTAAGAAAAAGTCAAGTAAGTTGGTGTTGTGGTTCATGCCTATAATCCTTGTGCTTTAAGAAGTCGAAGTGGGTGGATCCCTTGAGCCAGAAGTTGGAGACCAGCTGGAGAAACCTAACAAGACCTTGCTTCCAAAAAAGGAAAAGGAAGGAAGGAAGGAAGGAAGGAAGGAAGGAAGGAAGGAAGGAAGGAAGGAAGGAAGGAAGGGCGGGCCCAGGTGTGGTGGCGCACACTGTAATCACAGTTGAGAAGCTGAGGGAGAAGGATCACTTGAGCCTGGGAGTTTGAGGTTGCAGTGAGTTATGAAGATGCCACTGTACTGGGTACCCAGAGTTACAGAGTAAGCCCCTGTCTCTGAAAAAAAGAAAGGAAGGAAGAAGGAAAGGAGGGAGGGAGGGAGGGAGGGAAGGAAGGAAGGGAGGGAGGGAAAGAGAGAGAGACAGAAAGACTGTTCAAATAAACAGAAAGTAGACTAGAGGTTACTAGCGGTAAGAAAAATAGCCATAAAATTATCTCCTGATCTCAACAAGTATCATGCAGGGTATTTTAAAATTATTATTCAGCTTTTCTCTCTCTTATCCTCCCAATATGAATATGTATTATATTCATATTTTGCATTCAATACATATAATATTAATGACTGCACAATATTTAACATATAGATATGACATAATTTATAAAAACCATTTAATTTTGAGTAGTTTCTTTTTATTTATTTATTTATATTGAGGCAGAGTCTCATTCTGTTGCCCTTAGTAGAGTGCTGTGGCATCTTCATAGCTCATAGCAACCTCAAACTTGGGCCCAGGCGATCCTTTTGCCTCAGACTCGCATGTACCGGGGACTAGAGGTGCCCACCACAACACCTGGCTAGTTTTCTATTTTTAAGTGGAGATGGAGTTTCACTCTTTCTCAGGCTAGTCTCAAACACCTGAGCATAGGCAATCCGCCCTCCTCAGCCTCCCAGAATGCTGAGATCACAGTGTGAGTCACCATGCCTGGGCAGCATTTAATTTCTTACCAATTCCCATGAATATTTCAAAATGTTTTAAAAACATATGTGGCCCGGCATGGTGGCTCACGCCTGTAATCCTAGCACTTTGGGACGCCGAGGCAGGTGGATTGAGCTCAGGAGTTTGAGACCAACCTGAGCAAGAATGAGACCCAGTCTCTGAAAAAAAAAAAAAAAAAAAAAAAAAAAAATACAACAAAATAAAAATAGCTGGGCTTTGTGATGGGCACCTGTAATCCTGCTACTTGGGAATCTGAGGCAAGAGCACCTCTTGAGCCTAAGAGTTTGAGGTTGCTGTGAGCTATGATGCCAGGGTACACTACCAAGAGCAACAAAGTGAGATTCTATCCAAATAAATAAATAAATATGAAAATATATGTGTGTATAATTTTAAGACTAGTATCACAGTGGTGGCAGAGAATATACCCAAATTTATAATAAGCACCTTGCACCTTCCAGAGCAAAATGGGAGAATGTCCTTTAATTTTGACTTAAAAACAAAAAAATAAATTAATGGAGACAAAATAAATGTTGGTATCTTAGGGAATAAATATTTTCAAATTGCAATAGATAATTGCCTTTATACGCAAACTTTATTTAAATCGGTCTGTAAGCACATTTTTATGATGAAAGTAAGGGTTTCTTATGGTACTAAGTCGGCTATCACAATTATAAACTTGTTCAGCGAACACTGTGAAGCCATCTAAAGCAGATCCCTAATACTGCCTGGGAGAGCATGTGAATGGGAGCATAAGTTCATGCTCCTTGTGGGCCGCAAATAATCAATTGGGAAAATATCTACACCTTCGACTCTGTACGTAGACTTAATTCCCATCTATCCATATCTATATTGATAACTATAACCTATTTTTATGTTTTTATTCAGCATAGGCAACTGCTGGGAAAGAAAGATGAAGTGAATGAGGACAGGGTAATTCTTTTATAATCTTATTTACTGGTAAATCCTCCCTCCCAAAAAACTCCAAACTATTGATTTGAGTCTGCATTTTCTAAAGATATTTCCTAAATGATTCATTTTATGTAAAATACAAATAGATATTCCCTGACACACTAATATACCTGAGAAAGTGCCACTTCAGGGGTTATCACTGAGAATTTGTGGGGCATCTTTTAAAGTAGTAATCTTTCTACTTTTCATTTATTTTCTATGATACATGCAGATATTGTTATTAAAGAAGAAAAATTAAAACCAGAACTACTTTCTAACTACTCATTACTGCAAGGGACATTTAAGGAGCACAAAACTTGCACCTATTAAATCATAAAAGCAAAAAAGCAGAAAGCTCATATTTCACACCCCATGACAGATTATGAATGACATTAAAAGGCTAGGCTTACAGACACCATACAACTAGTCTTTTTAGACATAGAGCCCCAATAAGAAAGCAAAAGAATATACTAACCCTTTATATTGTACACTGATGCATTTGGACACACATGCATATACACAACTGAGAACATAATAAACCAAGAAGCAATTATATATTTCCGTGAAAAGCTTTCTCCACTGTCACAGTACGACATTTCCTTGGAATAAGGACATAGAATGAACCTGAACTCATGGACGGAGTAAGGGCAGGGTTGACAGGAAAAGAGTGAGAAATTGAAAGAAAAAGACCTCCTTCACATAGAATTTTAACTTCCTCTTTCCAGCTAATCTAAAGTCATTTCAGTCATCATGTCTCAACCCACTTATACATCAACTAGGTTTGAGTGACAAAAATTCTCCAAGCCAGAGTGATGCAGTATTTGTCAAAAAGATTGAAATGCACTTTCATATTAGTACAAAAAAACGACAGTGCATGATTGTTGCCACAAGCAGGAGGCTGTTTAGGGGATAATGTGAGCACCTTCACGGTAGGTAGTAATGGAAAATATCTAACGCTCTTTCTTTCCTTTCAAGGCAAGCACTTGTAATATGCCTTGTTATCCTGCCAAACCATTTCTCACTCCAAACTCCTTAAACACTACCTGTCCACACTGAGAATATATTTTTAACTGAAGACATGTGCAATAGTCCTTGCAAAAAATCCTACAATATAACAAATGCTTTACCATCCCCATGAAAATTAAAATATTATGTATTGTTTGTAATATGGAAGCAGCTCTGTTTTGCTGTTTTGTTGCATGTAGGTATTCATTTATATCTCTAATATTCTGAGGGTTTTTAAATTAATAATCTGTATATTAAAGGGCTATAATGATACTCTCTTGTTTTTAAAAGAGTATTTCTAATTCTAAAGGAATTTCTTCATCAGTTCAATTCTTACATTACCTCACTGTAGCTTATTGTTCCAAGTATATAAATACATGTTTTTTGTCAGTAACATATTTCAGAAAGCTTAGCAGATTTCCAAATTTGACTCTTCCTCTTAGAGTGAATTTCACAGCTGAGGTGACGGTAACCTGAGTTCTTAAAAGATAATGAAAGCATTGATCTACCAATTTTAGAGTATGTTTTGAAAATCTTTTCATGAAAATGTACACAACAAAATAACTGACTTGAAAAGCTTTTTAAAAAGGTTTACCATTTACAAAATTATTATTGTAAAATATTATAACTGAGGGAAAAAGATCAGCTAATAAAAATAGAAAACAAATTAACCCAGCCAGTGTAATTATTCATAGCATCATCCTCAAAGACTGTAGTGAATCACTAAAAATTCTCCATATCTTTGTTTTAATAATAGGCAATCACAGAGACATTTCTTTAAGATGACATTTGTTCTTAATAAAATGACTCAGTCTCACTGACCTCTCTTTAATTTATAGAAACATTCCGCTAAAACCCAAAAGAGTAACACTTATGTCCTGCTCTTCACTGAAATAGAGATAGGGTTTTATCTCCTCTGCTTTAGTGAAAATCCTCGAATGGTCTAATAAATTTGTCCTACAGAGCCTTGCGACTTGAAAGTGTAAAGAATCGGACTAATTATTTTCATTACTTCATTACCAAAGCACTCAAGTGTAGAACTTGATACAAAGTTTGAAAATAAGTTGTTCTAACTGGAAATTCTATTTAGACATCAATGCAGCACAGTGTGTCAGATACTAGTACTCCCCCAAATGGGCACAGTGGCCCTGCTGTAAACCTGGGTGCATATGCTTGAGTCTCTCTCCTGTCACCCTCGGAGGCACCCGAAGGTCACACGTGCAGCATCAGAGCACTATGAACCTTTGAGGTAAGGAGCAATGGAAACTGGATGAGAATACGGGAAATAATACTTGCCTAGCTTGTTTGCAAGTATGCCTACGACTGGGAGGAGACAACCAAAACTAAACCATATTGTGACTTTTCCCCTCGCATGATTCTCAAAGCCACCTACTCTGGGGAACACTTAAAATACAGCTGCCACCTACTCTGGGGAACACTTAAAATATAGCTATAGACGTTCATAATTCGACAAAATGATCATTCTTTAAAGTCATATATTAGGACAGCCATGGTGGCTCACACCTCTAAGCCTAGAACTCTGAAAGGCTGAATGGCCAGATTTGAGCTCATGAGTTTAAGACAAGCTTGAGCAAGAAGTGAAACCCTGTCTCTACTAAAAGTAGAAAAATTAGCTGGGTACTGTTGTGGGTGCCTGTAGTCCCAGCTACTAGGGTCCTCAGGAAGCTGAGACATGAGGACCACTTGAGCCCAAGAGTTTGAAGTTGATATGCTCTCTGATGAGGCCACAGTACTCAACCCAAGACAACAGAGTGAGATTTCGTTTTCCTCCTCCCCCCCAAAAAGTCATACTGATCAAACTTAATACACTTATAAATGCACAAAAGCCTGCCATGTATTTTAAAGTTGTCTCTCTATAAAGTTATTAATAGTTTCTGCCCTTGAGCAGGGACATTTGAGTAATCACAATAGTTCATGAAACAAAAAAAGGATGTATAAAGTGTAATTTCCCCTAAAAATGAGTATAATTTCTGAAAATGTGGTTGAAACAAGCTTACTTCACTTTACAATTCAAGGAAATTACAGTGTACTCCTGACTCTTACATGAGAAATAAAATGGAGATGGCACTCACATCTGTGTATCCAGCTCTCTGCCCTTTCTATTGAACTGTGGGCCCCAAAATGTCAATGCCCACCCAATATTTCATTTTTAAAAATAAGCATAGAGATTTTCCTTCTGAAACTTTCCCCAGAGCATTACCCCTTTAAGTTAAAACCTAACACTATACCTTAATTTTCAAAGCCAGAATCCACTTCCAGTGTGTCACCAAATTCTACTGATTGTACCTATCAAATCTCTTCCAATCCTACCCTCTCATTGGAATTCTTATCTCTACTCCCTCAGTTCAAGCACTGATCAATTTTTGCTCAGACTGAAGTAGCAGCCTTCTAATGTTCCTGAAATCTCCTTTCAATCCCTTTCCTAAACAACCACTAGAGAAATATTTCCAAAAACCAAATCACCCTCAACACTAAGCAAAAACTCAAGCAATCATTCTTTAAAAAATCATCTCCCCACATGAAAAATTTCACTGCATTAATTAAAAAATTAAAATGAACTGATCAATGAACAAGAAAATGAACAAGTGGATAAATATGGGATACAGCATGTACAGAAAAAGTGGAAATTATAGTGACAGCTATACATGAGTATTTACTGAATGATTTCTTCATATTTCCTACATGTTGAAGTTTTAAAAAAATCAAAGAAACATTATCTTCAATGAAATGGCTTTTAATGTAGTAATGGCTAATATTTACTATGGACTTCTTATGAGTGCTTCTAAGCAAGCACTCTGCATTAATCATCTCCGTTGAAGAAAAATGTTTAGTATTTTAAACATGTTTCTGGCTCTCTGAAAAAAGACAGAGGGGGGAAGGGAGGAAAAATCCCTGATTTGTAGCACTTGCCAATTTCCATGCTGAAATACTCCCATTATGGTTTTAAGCTTTCCCTTTCAAAAACTGGGAAGAGATGAGCATTACATCATTATATAGTATCTACAACATACACATAAAATAGGCCTCCAGAATAGAGATAATGGAGTAATACATCAAAATAACTACAATACTTAGGCACATGGACCTTTTAGAAATCTGACTAATATACTTGTAAGTTTCAGCATTTATAGCAGAACTTCTGTAAGTTGATCAGGGACTGTAACAAACTGTATGTAGTCAACATACAGAACTAAGACTCCTGTACTGATACATGCATGTGGTGCAGGCCTGGTTTATGAAAATGAGGTCAACTTAAGAAGATAGTTGATGTAAGGAGGTGGTCAACTAGGAAGGTATTTCCTAACAACCATTTAACAAATGGCTGGCAAAATTCCTAAACATTTAATTAATTCTTAGCTTTAGTATCTCACTGATTGGCAAACAAATATTATATCCTATGGGGCAAGTTCAATTATTGATTCTTATTTTATAGATAAACAGATGAAATAGTAAGAAGGGTAAGTGACTTGCCCCATTGGTAAGTATTGAGACCAGATTTGAACCTAGAGTTTGCTGGCTCCCAAATCTTAACTAGTAACTACTGATCCTGCTGCCATGCTGACTGACGAAATTATACTCCATGGCTCCCTTCGGGTCTCACAGAGCCTCTCATAAAGCACATCTACCATGTCAGTTTAACCTTATTGGTTTAATTATTTATGTACATATCTATCTTCTAAACTATCTAGGTGGCTCAGCACAGAAACGCATTCCAGCATTCTCAATTTTATCTGAGCCTTTCTATTAGTGCCTGGCAGACAGTAATACTCATGTGAGCTACTACATGATCACGACTGATTTGAGTGTCTAGAAAGCAGAGTCTTCAACTTAGAATACCTGGCACTTAAGATAGTGTCTGGCAAATAGGAGACAGCCATGCAAGAGAAAACAAGAAAGTGTAATTAATGCAAATGGTATTTTTGGTTTGCTATTGATCCAATCACTTCACTGGTGAGTCTAAGTGCCAAGAATGATGATTGATTATAAGGTACTTTCTTGCACTAAAATTGTGTGACTAGCCTTGCTAATGTAAGAAAGGTGCATTGTATTTTATATACTTTGACAAAGTACTCAACTAGTTTTTATTTGTTAAGAAAACTTTAGTCATGTGGAAAAAAGACATAAGCATGATCCTCACTGCAGTATTTAGAATTGCCCATCATTGTAGTTAGTCTAAACTTTCAGTAATAAAAAAAGTTAACTAAATTCAAATACATGTATTCAACTGAATATTAAATAATTATTAAAGATAAGGGGGAGATATCCTGTAGGTACACACCCCAAAATGGGTTCACATGTTGGCAATTAAAATAAGAAAAATATAAAATTATATATTCCTTATACTTGCAACTAAAAAACCACAAGGCTAAAGAAAAGTAACACTGCAGTGACAAAAATAAGAATAGTTTCATAAACACTGGAGAATTATGTATTTTTAAAAATTCAGTTTGCAATATTTGGTGCATTGCTTTATGTGTATAGTTTAAAATAACAGTTTGAATACAGAAATTCCATGCAGTCTTTACAGAATTTGGGACTTCATCAAGGGACTGTTAAAGAAATCAAGCTTAGGGATAGTCAGTTCGCCCCATCACAATTTCCTCTACCTAAGCTGGATGCCTTAGAGAACTGGCACCTGCACATATGTGGATGTAGAATTCTCTGAGATGGAGAAGTCACACAGGGCACTCTGGAACAATGATTCTCAGTTAGTATTCTTCATTAATGCCAGTTTTTAAAGTAGTGTCTAAATTTGTAAAGGAATCACTCTTAAGAGGGGAGGCTATTATACACACACACACACACACACACACAAAAAAAAAAACAACCTTATTTTAACAATAATGTATTACAAAATGCACAAAAATATGATGTCTAATATATCTGGGGAGATAGATATACAAGAGAGAATACAGCAGCTGCTTAAAAAACAGGTAACAATAAACTTTTTTCTGATTGCTTATTATTCTTCTGTTGCAAAGACGGGATTAGGTAGGGGTGGGAAATAATAATGTAGTCAAAGAATGAAACATGAGTGATTTAAACTCAACTTCACTGAAATGATTTAGCTGAGACAATTAAAAGGGACATCACTCAATGATTTCTAGACTATAGCATACGTAGTGACAGCTGAATTGGCACAGATTTTGCTTAGTGTGACTAGAAATTGCATGAATTTCTGCCTTTTAAAATTCATTTTCTATTGGGTTCACAAAGTAAGACGATAATTTACAAGGCTTGAGATTAGGATCCCTCATCTCTTTCCTTTGAATCGGCTGTGTAGTTTATAGATAAATTGGTGGAAAAAAAAGAAGATGACAGAGTCATCCCTCCAGGAATTATCAGCTATCATGAGGGTAGATCTTGCAGAAAGACAATGAAGAACAGAAAGTGAAATCCCAAGCTGATCTGTGCTCATAGGTCTAGGTTGAATTAAAGGATGAAAATGATGAGATACATCCATATTACAGCATTTTCCTCCATCCAGAAACTGCACAGAGTAATCGGTACTCCCTAAAATGCTAATTATAGCATTTTTATATATAGCTACAGTTGGTCTGGATAAGTGACTTCCAAAAATAATCACAGAGCTGTCCTTCCACCAACCTCTACAAAGAAGATGTGACTACAATTTTTACTTTTCTGGCAGGGCTTGATTTAGGATTCAAAGCAAAGAAAATAAATTATAATTTTTAAGAAGACATAATACAGAGTGAGAATTGAAAGGCAGAAGTAGATTCTCCAGGTAAAAAGGAAGAAAATCAAAAGAAAGTTTACAGATGACCCTAATCAGAATAATCAAACAGATGTCTGAAGCTCACAGGCTGAGCTCCCTGGACCCACCTTCATCACTAACACAGCCCATAGAGCAGCGGTTCTCAACCTGTGAGTCACGACCCACAGGAACTTTACTAAAGGGCCGAGGGCATTAAGAAGGTTAAGAACCACTGCCTTAGAGTTTTATATCTGGATCTGGAACTTTTTAATTCTACCTATATCATTTTTCTTCATCAGGCACTGCTGTGTCATTATCTTGTAAGACATTACTAACATATCATTTTATGTTTAGAGTCATTTCTATTTCCTGATAGCAAATAAAAGACCTAGGACTTGAGGGGAAATCCAAAACATTGAGACTAATGCTGTTATTCAAATCATTTCTACCTGTAGCTTTACTGTTCTATGAAAAATCCAATAAAAACAAATGAAGCCAATAAGGAGTACTTAATGATACAGTTAACAGACTCAGCAGGTGAGAAAGTGCTGTGAATAAATAAATACAGTGCTGTTTTCACTGGTTACTGAACGCTTTTCACAAACAACACCAAATGACACAATTTTAAACTGAAAACAACCTACTACTTTAAATAAAGATAATTACATTGCTGCTGACAAGCAACTGAGATGAATAATTCCCTGTACACCCTGATCTTGAGGTAAAAAATCATAAAAGAGTAATGGGCAAGATGATGTCATGTTTGTTCAACTGTCATGACTATTATGTCGGGAGCTTCCAACACTGTAGACCATCAGGGGGTCATACAGTGGTTGATTGCCTTAGTAATCAATCAGTCTGTCTCTCTTAATTTCCACTGAAATTTAGAATAACATTTCAATAATCTATAAACCTCAGGGACTTAAAAAAATATTTTGATAAATTAAATAAGAATATGTATTTTATCTTTTTTTGTAATACATCCATCTGTCCATATATCCTATATATGGGTAGAGAGGAAAAAGAGAAGTCTTATGGAAACTACTGGCTGGACATCGTTTTATAAATTATTTCACAGGTCAGGAATTAGAGATAAGGCAATGGGTTTATTCAATAGAAGCATTAATCCAACTCTGTGTGGAAAAGTTAATAGTGTTTGGGAAAAATTATTTTTTTGGCCAGAATATAACCTGCTTCTCTCCAGATTTCTGAAGTATTTTCATTACGTCACAAATTATGTTTTTATCTTCACTATGGTTGTAACACTAAACTGCCAATTCCATAAAAGTGGTAACCCCATCATTAATGTGGCATCATCTGTGGCACTTACTGTGGTAAGTGGCACAACCTGGGCCCCCAAGAAAATCTGTGGAATAAATGTCCCAGCAAATATTCAGTATCTCTTGAATTTCTCTCTGATCTTTCATGATTTTCTCCTCTAAAATAATATACTTTGTGTGTGTGTATTAATACTGAACAATCCATATACTTGAAAAAAGGAAAGTAATTCAAACAATAATGTTAAACCACTTATAAAATATCTTTAAAATCCATTTAGTAAAAGAAAATCCTGATGACTGGGCATGGTAATATTTTCCTATTTCTGAATTGAAATGAGAAAGATGCTGTAGAGAAGATACACATATAAATACAGTAAATATATTTTCATTGTTTCTCTGACCCTCATCCTTCTTGAGTTCCAGCTCACTTTTTAGTCTGCATCATAAAAAAAAACTGGCTACAGCTGGATCACGTTAGACCCAGCTACTTACCTGGCATAAGAGCAGAGTAAGCCAGTGACCAACTGGAATTCATCTATTTTCCAAACCCACAAAACATCAGCAATGTCAATGAGTGGGCTGAGCATGCGGTTACTTCTGTTTTTAATTCTATTCATATCGCTTTGCATCTTACTCTCTGTTTATAAGTTTGTTCCTGGTGATTACTAGGGGCTTAAGTGCAAGCCACTGGGTGTATAAATTTGAAGACCTAGGGCTAAACCCTGTATTGTTAACAAAGACGTCAACCAAAGGTTTTTTTTTCTGAATAAATGGTTTCAAACAAAAATAATCTCTACAGAATCTGAAAAACAAAATCAACTTTCATTATTCTCTAAAAGGAACAAAATCTAAAACAATTTTTGCTCTTAGATTTCTAAGAAAATTAAAGAACTCTTTTCCATTACTTTTGTTGTGGGTTTTTATCTTCAGTTTTCTTGACTTTGGTAATGGTGGCATCACTTTTTCAAAGTCTTGCTCAAAAACAAAAAGCAAGAAGCCACACACAATTAACAGGTAAGTTAATACATTTCAAAAAAATTTTAAAGCAAGCGTTAAAAGAAGCCTTCAATTTAAACCAAATAGTAAGTCACCCTTATACTGTAAAAACAATCCAATTCTTAGAAGAGTTTTTATTTTGCTTTAACCTCTAGGCTGAGAGGCATTTGTAACTAGTCTTTGTGATAGTTAACCATCTCGGACCACAGGGGAAAAAAAAATCAATATATGGTACCATTTTGCTGATGAAACTACAGAGAAAAGGACAAAATTTAATTCCTCAGCTTGTGGTTTCTGGTATATGCCTGAGCATTATTTTGCTTTATTTTTCCTTCCATTTTGGACTGAGGAGAGACAAAAATGCATTTTTAGTAAATGTTTATGCTTAAGATAGTATACTCTCCTTTCACTGCTTTATAGATCTAAATGCCTCATTGAAAATTGCCAAGAGCACTGAACTTCAATATAAAAGTAGAGAGTAGTTTTCCCAACTGTGTCCATATATTATGTTCTGGACACTCTGAACTACTGACCTTCCCTATGAGGGAGAAGCTGCTAAAGTGTCAGTTAATCATAAAGCAGTTCCACAACGGGTTACCTAGAAGCAGAAGGCAATTTAAAAGAGCAATTTTAACATACAATTGCCAAAGCATGCAACACAGACAATTTCTGATAGCGTATTTTATTTCCATTTAATAAGAGAAAGAAAAACTGTATTTTCCTACCTTCTATACCAGATGGTAAACCTAGAGGAAAGAGAGACGGAGGAAAAAAGCAAGCCTACTTTGCCTGATTGTTCCTTGGAGTCTCTGAATTATTTCCTATTTAACACAACTTCACATTTGCGCCTTTTTTAAAATTTATAAAATGCCTGAAGAAACATTATGTAGACAACAACACGGGTCAGAGTATAAAGTAACAGTAAATAATCACGGCTCCACCCCCCCAGGTTCATAGAGAAGGAGGGGCAGGCGCAGGTGGCTTCAGCCCCCAGAGGCTGTAATTACCACTTCTAACTCGAGAGATCCTAAAGCAAGTAATTGCTCTTACCAAATAATTTTAATGTACTTTAAAAGGAAAAA